>PVIW01011905.1:0-34899 GCA_004026585.1 Noctilio leporinus | reverse complement strand
TGAGGAAGATATACAAAGGGCCCAGAGGCATATGAAAGAATGCTCAACATCGCTAGTCATCAGAGAGATGCAAATTAAAACTGCATTAAGATACCACCTCACACCTGTCAGAATGGCAATCATCAGCAAATCAACAAACAACAAGTGTTGGCGAGGATGCGGGGCAAAGGGAACCCTCATACACTGTTGGTGGGAATGCTTCTTTTTCTTAAATAAGTTCCTTTAACATTTCATATAATATTTGCTTGGTGATGATGAATTCCTTTAGTTTTTTCTTGTTTGGGAAGCTCTTTATCTGCTCTTTGATTCTGCATGATATCTTTTCTGGGTAGAATCTTGGCTGTAGGGCTCTGCTTTTCATGACTTTAAATATTCCTTACCAATTTCTTTTAGCCTGCAAAATTTCTTTTGAGAAATCAGCTGACAGTCTTATGGGAATTCCCCTGCAGGTAGCTAACTTCTTTTCTCTTGTTGCTTTTAAGATTATCTCTTTATCTTTAACCTTTGACATTTTCATTATTATGTGTCTTTGAGGGGGCCTCTTTGCATCCATCTTGTTTGAGACTTTGTGCTTCCTGGACTTGCATGTCTATTTCCTTCACCAAATTAAGTAAGTTTTCTTTCATTATTTTTTCAAATATTTTTTCAATTTCTTGCTCTTTCTCTTCTCCCTCTGGCACCCCTATGATGCGTATGCTGGAGTGCTTGAAGTTGTCCTATAGGCTGCTTATACTATCCTCATTATTATTTTTTAAATTATTTTTCCCCCCTGCTGTTCTGATTGGTAATGTTTTGCTTCCTTATGTTCCAAATCATTGATTTTATTTTTCCATCTATTCTATTGCTGTTTCTCTGTAAATTGTTCTTTGTTTCAATTAGTGTATCTTTTGTTTCTAACTAGATCTGCTTTATGCTTCTGAGGTCCTCACTAAATTTTTTGAGCATCCTTATAATCAGTGTTTCAAACTCTGTTTCTGATAGACTGCTTATATCTGTTTCATTTAGTTCCTTTAGTTTTGTTTTGTTCCTTCATTTATGCCGTATTTCTTTGTCACAAAATCAAGATGCACTCCCTATGTTTGTTTTTATATATTAGGGAGAGCTGCTATAACATCCTGTCTTGGTAGTGTGGCCTAATGTAGTGTGTCCTATAGGGTTCAGTAGCATAGCCTTCCCTATTACACAAGCTGAGTACTCAAGGTGTGCCCTTCATGTGAACTGAGCATACCCTCCTCTTGTAGTTGAGCCTTGATCATGGGCAGGTCAATGGGTGGGATTTACCCAGGTTAGTTGGCTTCAGGAACTGGCTATGACCACTGACTGCCAACTTTATCCTCCTTGAAGATCATCTATGCAGAGGCAGGGTGGTGGTGCTCTGACATGGTCTGTAGCTGTCTACTGGGTACACAGGCTTGAGGTTTCCCAGGTAATACCAGGTCAAGATCGGCCCTGGCCAATGTTCTGCCTTGGGATACCCTGCATGAGCTATAAAGCAATCTGAGATGACTTCTATTTATGCTGGGCTTGGTGATTCCCAGGCAAAGCAAAACTTCGAATCTGGGCTGGCTGCTGTTAGTGCCAGGCCTGGGGCCCTTAGCAAAAGGTATGGGGTTTGGAGGCTTACTGAGACTGGCTGTTGCTTGTTTGAGGGGATTTAGGAAGTTGTGAAACATGAACCAAAGCCAGTTATTCATATAAAAAAATCACGGTTAACATTTTGGGTAGGTCCATATGTTGGATGGGATAGAGTCTCAGGGTATCTCCATGGTGGGGCAAATAGTTTTAACTAGGTTGATGGAGTTTCAGATATGAAACTCACCTTCTGGCTCTGTAGCTCTGTGCAGTGAGGACTCAGAAAAGGGACAATGACCTTTGCCCACATTTCTGTCTGTGAGAAAGCTGTCCCTACCTCCCACCTTAATGCCAAACACTTCAGTTCCTTCCAGTATGCTAATGGTGCCTTTCAAGCTGCTACCAGGGTGCTGGAGCTCAAAGGGAGTGAGTCTGAGTAGGTGAGTTTATGTGTGGGTTCTTTAAGAGGAACTTACTGAAACCTCACAAGTTTCTTCCACTGACTCAATCCCTGCTGGTTTTTGCAACTACAAGTTATGGGGACTTATCTTCCTAGCACTGAAACCTTAAGGTGGGGGGGGGGGGGTTGTGTGGGACTGGGCCTCCTCTCTCTTGAGCTCTCCCTCCCAAATTTTTGTCTGCCACAGGTGAACATGACACCAGGTTGTTTTTCATCTTTGCTCCCTCTACCAGTCTGGATGAATGTGGTTTATTTAATTCTGTAGTTGCCAGGCTTTAATTCAACTTGATTTCTGATGGTTCTGAGTAATGGCTGTTCTATATTTTGATGTGGTTATTTAAGGAGGTGAACCATGTTTACCTATGCCGCCATCTTGAGTGGAAGTCATCTGAGTTCAGTTTTGAACATGCCAAACTATCAGTGCTGATAGCACCTTCAAATACACAGTGTAGATACAGATCAGAAAGTCACCTGCATAAGGTAACAGTTGAAGCCATTAATATAAATGAGGTTCACCCAAGAACATATGTAATGAGAGAAAAAAAACAAGATACACTTCCAGAAAACATGTATATTTAAGGTATAAGCCATGGAAATGAGACAACAAATGAAATGTGGAAGATTTCTGCAGGATATAAGAAAATTCAAGGAGGAGGGTATCACAGAATGTAAGAAGAAGAAACCATTTCAAAAAAGGGAAAGTCAATGATGTGAACTTCTGCCAACAGGCAAAGAATGCTCTCCTGCTTTGGCTCCTAGAGAGAGAGGTGGTGACTCTATGCAAACAGTACACACCTGCAGTAATATGAGGGCTATGGAGGGGAAGGTACAATAGATAAGAACCTTTCTGGAAAGTTCACCTGTGAGCCTTCACAGGTAAGAATGTGGACATTTCCTATAATTTCTTCTAAGAGACCATGTTAAAACAGTCCCGCAAAACACTCCAAGTCATATCTTGGTATTATTTTTTTGAATATGTATTATATATAGCCTTTTCTTCTAAAGCAAAGAAGGAATTCTCTAAACATTGTTTGTTTTTCTTTTTTCTTTAGTACTCCTTGGACATTGCTAAGTCACTCCTGTAATTTGTGTTGAGAGTTAACTACAAAATGCATCAAATGGAGGACTTCTTATTTAATATTTGCAGATATGATCTTTTAAAAGTAGAAACCATAGGTAATTATGTCCCTATCTATAAAATAATAAAACAGGAGAAAATTGCATTTCTAAATTTGCCATTATTGTTTAAAGCTGAATAAGTTTGTGGTCACTGTACCAAATTATTTTTCTTTGTTGTCATTAGACTCAACTGTAGTTAAAGTTGTCAGGAGCTTGACCCACAATGAACTGTGGTCTTCATTTTTCACACCTAAATGTCACAGAGTTCATTGGTCACTGTTAATGTTTGGATAGAGACCCTGGGTTATAGCTAGAAGTTCTGTGTTTGATTCACTGCATTCTGTTGCCCTCAATACAGCACGGTTCAAGTTCAATAGTGGAAAAAATACCAGCTAGGCAAATCAAAATTACATTTATTCATCTCATAAAGAAATCCTTCTAACAGTTCTTAATCATTGTTATTGTTGCAATATAATGGTTTTTCTGCACATGGGAGTAGCACAAGTAGCAATTGAAGCATGTTCTTTTTGTGTCCATTTGGATTTGAAAAAAGCTGGCAGAACTAATTATACTTCTTGGCAATGGAGACTGCAGCTCCCTTTCAATGGCATTGTATCCTAGAGGGAAGAGTTCATCTAAAATTTTTGTTACACCCTCTTCTAACATTGTTTTTCAGTACAGTACTAAAATTGCTTGAAGTATGATGATTATTTCTCCTAGATAACAAAAGTTCTCTGTTTTCTTTCTTTCTCATTTAGAAGGAAAACTGAAAATTGTTACTCTTGAGAGAAATTTTAAGTCCTATCAATCAATATAACTCTTTTATGTTCTCTTGGTAACTCACTGAAAGCTGAGTTTCAGTCCCATCTGGGTTTATTGTACCACCTAAAGCTTAAACATCACAAGAATGCTTCACCATTTCTGTCATTTCCCCCAGATACACACACATGTGCATGTATATATGCCTGAACAGTTCTCATGCATCAGATAGAACGTAGAATTGTATTTGCACATTTGTTTCGTACTACCACAAAAGCATGACTCATGAGCCATTATTGGGGATCATTTTGTCTCTATTCAGTTGTAGAAGTTTTAGGAGTATTTATGCAATTTGGCTCTTTTCTTGTCTTTGTAAACTAGGTGTAATCTAATTTTTTGTGTCTGAAGGCTTTGCTGTGCAATGACTATTACATGGTTAAGAGGATTGATATGACATCTACAGTAGTTGAGTGATTAGGTCTTGGAAGGGGATTTTGCATGTGTCTTATTTTCCTGTTCCGTCACGCACTGCAGACTTGTGTGATATATTTTTAAGTAACTCTGACACATCTTTGGGGATCTTCTGTTGCTTGTCTCCATGCCTTTTTTAGCCCCTTTATTAATCTTACACAGACAGCCTTATTCTTTGCAGATCATTTTTCATCAGGGAAATGTTCTTTATTTCCTATTTTCCATGATCTTCTCATGTAGCAAACAGTTAGGTGCCTGCACATTTTTCTTCTTTTTAATTTAAAAAGGCACCTGAATTTCTTTGTTAAGCATAATGTTGAAATCTAAAAAAAATAATAAAATGTCAGGCTCAGTTCTTAAACTCCTCTTGGGAGTGATAACTCACTTTCTTTTTTTTATTCACCTAAACTTGTGAATTTCATTTTCTTTTAAGATATGATTGTCTTACCTTTGAATGGAATATCCCTGGCCTAATATTATCTTTCTTGTATGGCTTGATTTTGATTTTTTTTTTTCCTGAATGCATTTTTTTTTAACTACTTTTGAAAAAGTGCCCTGTTTTCTCATCAGCATGTAAAGCTACCTGGACTACATGTGTCTAAGACTGAGCTTCCAATGTTTGCTTTAAATCCATCTTTATATGCATAGCTTGATGTGAAACACTCACATGCAAATACTCTTTATGGGGATTCCAATTACTAATGCATTTTTCAACTCCACTTCATGTCTGATTTCACTCAAAACAACAAAGTGATTTAACACTAAGAACCCTGCAGGGAATGAAGATGCCGACTCTCAAACCGCAATAATCTCATCAACATTTTTATGTTGGTTTGCTAGAAAAATCCCTTTTGGGAGATGCTTTTGGCAGAACAATGACACAATAATTTGTAGCAAACAACAACCCAAGTAAGAGGAGGGAGAATGCCCATGAAAAAAAACAAAAACAAAAACATGAAGATTAAGTTCCTGGGGAATTCCTTAAAACTTAATATCTAAATGTTACCTTAAAATGTAGTCTTGCAAAGGATTTTTATGTCAGAAAGCAGCTTTTAACTTTAAACAGCTCAAGGATTACCAAAAGTTGGAATGAGTTGTGAGTCTATCCATATAGTTTTGTGTTAACAGTTCTCTAAAGCAGAGAGAGAGAAATTTTCTGGGCGTAGAAAACAGGCTGAGTAGACATAGCTAAATCTTAAGGTAACTGAGTCCATACACATTGCTGTGCTTTTGCCCAATTGACATGAATTTTTTTAGTCTATAACTGGTTTAATGTTTAGAAAAGATAGTGAAAGCATCATAATTATCTAAATGTGATTTCCCCTATTTAGAGCAGTTGTTCTCAGCTCAGGGTGATTTTGCACACCCTTCTCAAGAGACATTTAGCAAATGTCTGGAGATGCTTTTGGTTGTCAGAACTAGGAGGAAGTTACTATTGGAATCTAGCATGTAGAGACCAGAGATGCTGCTAAACGTCCTACAAGGCACAGCATGGCCTTCCCACAACAAAGAATTATCCAGGCCAAAATACCAGTAATATCAATATTTAGAAACCCTCATTTAGACCAACAGAATACACAATTATGTTATTTTAAAGTTCATATAGACAAAGAAGAAAGCATAGTTAGTCATCAAAAATATACTCTGCAGTTTCTGGTAATGTTTCTATAAAAGTCATGAGCACAGTTTTCTGTTTCTGTAGCTCTTCAGCTCACGCTTTTAATTAATTTGAGAAAGAAAATAGCACTTTTGTGTAATCACAGATATTTACAACAAGGCAGGGTTTTTAGTCATCAGTCAAGCTTAAAGTAAAACTAATTTTTGAGGTGTTTTATATATTTATTTAATTTTTAGTAATTTCCTTTTCATTATAATAAAACCTTAATAATGTATAGGATTGTTAAGTTTTTCTGAAATATAATTACAGGTTAATTATTCATTTTCAGGCAGCACCACATGACAGAAATAATAAAAATAAGCACTTAATTTTCTCAATCTCTGGCTCTGTAATTTTTAGAAAATATGAAAGGAACAGGTGTATGTTTCTAATAGGAACATTGAAATAAGGCCTAAGGTATTAAAAAAATGGATTCCAAAATTGCCCAGTTTTATATTTGAGGGTATTTTCTTATCTCAGTAATCAGTAATAACCATAAATCTCTGTATGGTGATGAAAATGTCTATATTCTTTATATTTGTTAAAATCTCCAGATTGGTTACTTGCTAACTATGGCTTTCATGTCTTTAGCTATTAAGTGGATAAACAATGTGGATATTGATATTTCTAAAGTATACTGTATCCAGTTTCAGAAAGGGTAATATTGCATTTAATGAAAGCATATTGTCTTGCTTAGATCAAGCCTTTATTTTATTTACTTATTTTTAAATTTTATTGTTGTTGTATTACATCCATCCCCTTTTTGCTCCCTTCTGTCCCCCTCCCCATCCACCCATTCCCCCCAAAGTCAATCCCACCTATTGCCCATGTCCATGGTTCCTTTATACCAGGTTCTTGTCTAAACTGTTCCCCTTCCTTGCCTCTTCCTCCCCCCCTCCCCCAACCCCCTTCTCCCTGACCACTGAAGGCCTATTCACTGTATTCATATATTTGGTTCTGTTTTGCTTGTTGTTAGTTTTGTTCATTATTGTCCTGTAATGGGTGAGATCATATGGTATTTGTCCTTCACTGACTGGCTTATTTCACTAAGCATAATATTCTCCAGTTCCATCCATGTTGTTGCAAAGGGTACAAGTTCCTTCTTTCTTTCTGCTGTATAGTATTCCATTGTGTAAATGTACCAAAGTTTTTTGATCCAATCATTCACTGATGGGCACTTAGGCTGTTTCTAGCACTTGGCTATTGTAAATAGTGCTGCTATGAACATAGGTGTACATAGGTGATCAGGTCTTTATACCATGACTTTCTTCCAAAGGCTTGGGGCCATGCAGACTTGGTCAGCTTCAGCCCTTCCACAGGCAGGTGTGAGTTCAGGAAGTCCTTACTGGGATACAGAGCAGATCTCAGAGAAATAGTCAATGGGTATCTTCTGTCTAGTTACATTTGGAACATCATGCTTTTCCAACACAGCTTCTTCAGTTTTCTCTGCAGAAATTGTATGTAGAGGAATCTTAAAAAGCATTTCTCCTACAATTTCTTGTTTAAAATGCTTTATCATAAATGGACAGCTGCTTAAATGCAGGGGCCCAAAATAAGCAACCCCACAGGACTGTTTAGAATGAATTCCTATACACTACAATGGAGCAATAGAAGCAAGCATTTCCTACTCTGTTTTCTCTCTGGAAAAGCTATCAAACTTTTGGGGACTGTACTTGAATGATTCCTTCAATGGAAATGATCCTATTACCCATTTTCCTTCCCCTTCATGTGATAATTTTCTCTGCCTCATGCTCTGTATCAAATTCCTTGCTCTTTTATTAGTCAAAACCATTTAGAAATGGTTAGTTTCCAAAGGGTCTTCCCTGAAAATCATTTCAGTGGCAGATATCTCCTCAAAATGACCTGAAAGGAACACACTGATGGTGGCCAACATTACCTCTCCAGGGTCTCCATTCTCCATCACTCTGTGGTCCACCCAGCAGTAGCATGTGTTGGCAATTCTGAGAACTATCTACATGCTACACCCATTGCTGCTGACACTTGTGTTCATGGCCTGATTTATTCCCCTCCCTAGGACACAGCATTGGCCTGGAATCTCTCATCTTTTGCTGATACTCCAGGCTGGCCACATGACCTCAGTGATATGCTCCCTTGTACACAGAGTTGTACAGAGATGAGCTCTGTACAACTGTGTTTCCCAAGGGGTAGAACAGTACCTAGAAGAGAAAATATAATGTGCCATCATTAAATGAATAAAAGAATGACTGAATGAAGTCTCAACCTCCAAAGGAAGTTACAAAATTAGCCAGGGAAAGCTAACTATTGATTAGGGAAAAGGTAAGTATAATGCTCTAAACTGAATTGCACCCTCAAAATGTGTATGTTGAAGCCTTAACACATTGTGGTCGTATTTGGAGATAAGCCCTTTAAGGAGGTAATTAATGGTAAATGACATCATAAAAATGGGTCCTTAATCTGATAGGACTGGGGTCTTTATGAGATGAAAAAAAAAAAAAAATATACAAAGAAAAGGCCATGAGAAGACACAGTGAGACCATGATCCCCTGTAAGACAAGGATATAGATGTCAGGAGAAACCAACCCTGTGAACACCTAGATCTCAGACCTTCAACCTCCAAAACTGTGAAAAAATAAATTTCTTTTTTTTAAGCCCAAGCCAATTAATACAGGTAATAGCACAAGTACAACTGAGTGTTATGCTCTATAATATCTTCTCTTGTTTTAATAGATGATGTGTAACCAAAATAAATCATTTAAACAATTTCATATATAATTATTATTTAATTTATTTTCTTGTAACTTGGACCTATCTAAAAGAAAATTAGATTCTAGCTTCTACTACCTACTGTTACTGACACCATAGACTGATGCTCATGTTTTATTGATACTTTATTCAACATTTTTGTCAAAATAAAACATAAATTCCTCCTAATGTGATAAATCCTTAGATTTAATTATTATAAATATTTTTATAGTCTTTGATGTACAAAAACCATGTATTTAAGTCATAAATAAACTTAATAACAGAATCATCATCCTTCTTTGGCAGGCTTACGGTATTTTGACAGACTCTCTACATGGACTACATGAGATGCTTCAGAGCTAGCCCTCATCTCACTCTACACCAAATTATCAATGATTCTTCATTTACTGGATTGCTCACACATTACACATTTTGCCAAAATAGAGACTGGATTGCTTAGTTACCTTATCTATAAAGTGTGAAGCTACAAATACTTGCTTCATCTAATTAAATTAAGTAAAGGAAGTATGTAAGGCAGTTAGCATCATGCCTGGCATACAGTGATGACAAAACAAATGCTGGGCCATTGCAGTTGTTATCTTATTATTAACATTATGTTATCCCTCACTTTCATAACTGTGCCAAGCACAATGCCTGGGTCATGACAGTCCCCTAGTGTTTGTGAGAAGAATAAATGAATATCATTTTGTATATAACTATAAATATGGGACATCAGTTCTCACTTCCACCCAGACTTTCAGAGAACAGGAAATATTTTTGTTCTTGATCTTGTTATACTCTGCTACATTAGCTCTGTGTTTGGCATTTAGTAAAAGCTCAGTAGACATGGCTAGAAGTTAATTAAAAGACTGAATGAAATTTATACATGGAGGAAAGACTTCTGACTTAGGGGTCAGGAAATTTTCTTTTTTTTTTTAACCTATTTATTTCAGGAAATTTTCTCAAGTCAATTCCTTTCCCACTTATGAAGGGCAATAAATATTAAAACATCCCTCCATGCAGCTTTACAAGTAAATAACAGTTCATAATACTTAAGGGAACAATCCATCAAGATATAGCCCTTGTAAATATATACACCCAACATAGAAGCATCCAAACATATAAGGAAAATCTTGGAGGACTTCAAGAAGGATATTGACAACAATGTACTAATAGGGTATTTTAATACCGTATTATCAATAATGGATAGATCTTCCAAGCAAAGTAACACCAAAGATATTGAGAAACACTCTAGATTAAATGGACTTAACTGACATATGTAGAAACAAAATACATGTTATTTTCTAATGCACAAGGAACATTCTCAAAGATAGACCACATGGTAGGACACAAGCCTCAAAAATTCAAGAAAATTGAAATAATACCAAGCATCTTCTCAGATCATAATGGCTTGAAACTAGAAACCAACCTCAAGGGAAAAAAAACAAAAATATTCTAATTTATGGAGACTGAATAACATGCTTTTAAAGTGATGAATGGGTTAATAATGAAATCAAAGAAGAAATCAAAAAGTATCTGGAAACACATGAAAATGAATTCACAACACCTCAAAACCTATGGGACACAGCAAAGGCAGTCCTCAGAAGGAAATTTATAGCAATATAGGCCTACCTAAAAAGGATAGAAGAATCTCATACTAACAACCTAACCATAAAGCTTCAAGAACTACAAGAGCAACAACAACCAAAGCTCAGAGCAAGGAGAAGGAAGGAAATGAACAAGATCAGAGCAGAATTAAATGACAAAGAGACTAAAAGCACAATTCAAAGGATCAATAAATCCAGGAGCTGGTTCTTTGAAAATAAAAACAAAATTGATAAGCCATTAACTAGACTCATCAAGAAAAAAAGAGAAAGGACCAATTAAAATCATACACAACAGGAGAAATCATAACCTCAGAAATACAAAGGATTGTAGGAAATTACTACATACAACCACATGACAAGAAATTTGACAACATTGGTGAAATAGCTTAATTTCTGAAAATGTATAACCTCACAAAACTGAATCCAGAAGAAGCAGAAAGCCTGAATAGATCAGTAACAACTAGTGAAATTGAAGCAGTAATCAAATAACTTCAAGTGCACAAGAGCCCCAGGTCAGATGGTTACACAGGGAAATTTTACCAAACATTTGGGAAAGAACTAACTCCTATCCTTCTCAACTTACTCCAAAAAATCCAAGAAGAAAGAAGACTCCCAAACTCTTTGGAGGTCAGTACTATTCTAATTCCAAAAGAAGATCAAGACCCAACAAAGAAAGAAAACTACAAGCCAATATATCTGGTGAACATAGATGCTAAAATTCTCAACAAAATATTAGCAAACCAGATCTAGCAATATATTTTAAAAATTATACACCATGACCAAGTGGGATTCATCTCAAGGATGCAAGGATGGTACAATATTCACACATCAATAAATGTAATATACCATATCAACAAAATGAAAGACAAATACCATATGATCATATCAATAGATGCTGAAAAAGCATTTGATAAAGTACAGCAACCATTTATGATAAAAACACTCAGCAAGATGGGAATAGGAGCATACCTCAACATAATAAAGGCCATATATGAACAACCTGCAGCTAATGTCATACTCAATGAGCAAAACCAAAAAGCTTTTGCTTAAGATCAGGAACAAGGCAAGAGTGACCACACTCTGCTTCTATTCAACATAGTCTTGGAAGTTCTAACCACGGAAATAAGACAAAAAAAAAAAAAAAAAGGAATCAAAGGCATTCAAATTGGAAAGGAGGAAGTCAAATTGTCATTATTTGTAGATGATGTGATAGTGTACATAGAAAACCCTATAGACTCCACTAAAAATCGATTCAACCTAATAAGTGAATTTGGCAAAATAGCTGGATACAAAGTCAATACCCAGAAATCAATTAGAACAAATACTTTAAAAATTCACATAGAGTCAAAAATTATACTGAATAGCTACAGAAATCTTGAGAAAGAAGAATGAAGTAGGAGGAATCACAATACCAGGTATAAAATATATTACAAAGTCATAGTAATCAAAACAGTCTGGTACTGGACAAACACAGACATACCAATCAATGGAACAGAATAGAGAGCCCACAAATAAACCCAGCACTCTATGGGCAACTAATATTCAACAAAGTGGGAAGGAACATACAATGGAGCGTGAATAGCCTCTTCAACAAGTGCTATTGGGAGAATTGGACAGGCACATGCCAAAAAATGAAACCAGACCACCAACTTACACCATACACCAGAATAAACTCAAGATGGATAAAAGACTTAAACATAAGCAGTACCACCATAAAACCCCAAGAGGAAAACACAGGCAAAAAAAAATTTAGATATCCCATATAGCAAAATTTTCACTCATATATCTCCCAGGGCAAGGGAAATAAAGGAACAAATAAACAAATGGGACTACATCAAACTGAAACATTCCTGCTCAGCTAAAGAAAATATCAACAAAATAAAAAGGGAAAAAACCATATGGGGAAAATATATTTGCCAATGACACCTCAGAAAAGGATTTGATCTCCAAAATATATAAAGAGCTAATATGACTCAACACCAGGAAGACAGACAACCCAATTAAAAAATGGGCAAAGGACCTGAACAGACGCTTCTCTAAGGAAGACATGCAAAGGGTCCATAGACACATAAAAGAACACTTAGCATCACTAGCCATCAGAGAGATGCAAATTAAAACCATAATGAGATACCACCTCATACCTGTCAGAATGGCCATCATCAACAAATCAACAAACAGCAAGTGCTAGAGAGAAGGTGGAGAGAAGGGAACCCTGGTGCAATGCTGTGAATGCAGACTGCTGCAGCCACTATGGAAAAGGTATGGAATTTACTCAAAACACTAAGAAAAGAACTACCTTATGACCCAGTGATTCCACAGTTATGATTATACCCAAAGAATCCTGAAATACCAATTCAGAAGAGCCTATGCACCCCTATGTTCATAACAGCTGCACTATTTCCAATAGCCAAGTGCAACAAACAACTTAAGTACCCTTCCATGGGTGAATGGATAAAAAAAAACTGTGGTACATTTATACAATGGAATTCTATGCAGCAGAAAGAAAGAGAGAACTCCTATCATTTGCTATAGCATGAATGGAACTGGAGAGTATCATGCTTAGTTAAATAAGCCAGGTAGCAAAAATTAAATACCACATATTCTCACAAACAAATAAGCAAGCAAAACAGAACGAGAGACATGAATACAAGGAACAGACATTCAGTATGCAGAGAAGAGGGGGAGGATCGAGAGGGGAAAAGGAAGCAAAGGAGGCAATATAGTCAAGGAACTAGCACAGATGATCTATGAACATGGATAATATTGGAACGACTATGAGTGGGAGAGATGGGGAGTGTGGGGAAGGGGAGAGCAGAGGGGGAAAATGAGATGAATGTAATATAACAATAATAAAATAAAATTTAAAAAAATAAACTGATTTTATAATCTTTTTTTCTGAGAAATAGGTTATATTTTTATAGGTTATGTGTGATGTTTCTAAGTTAGAGGATAAGAGTTTACAAGCTACTCCTTGCAAGCTATTTTCTAAAAATAATGAATTGAATACATTGTTCTCAATAAATGAAAAGACAATTTAGATATAATCATCACTACATTTCTTACACATTTTTTTGAAGAGCTGAAAATATCCTGAGAGGCTATAAAGAATTCAGATTAGATTAATGTAATTATTGACCTGCTGATCAAGTCATCTTGAAGCAAATTTATAAAATTAATATCATATTTGTATACTTCAATACTTTTTGTATTTAATCATCAATATTTTTAAATAGTAATATAAGCAGAAAGAAGATAATCAACTAATGCCTATTAGCAGAATCCAGCTATGTGATTGATTTATTATGATATATATCTGGTCTACATCACACACCATCCTGAGAAGAAAGGTTCTCAAAATGCCCTCTTTAAAAGAAACGAGTAAGAATAAAACTCAATAAAAGTATCCTACCTACTTTTTTTTGAGACTAATAGTGTTTCTATATTTGATAAGGGAAACTCCTGAGAGTTTGTAACTCGCCAGTTGGAAAAAACTTCAAGATTATTCTCTTTTTCTTTTTGAATTAGTACCACCTTACAAAGACTCACAGAAGTTGACCATCATTTAAAGTGGGTAAGAGAGGCAGCTGACCAATGTTTTTCTCTCACATCAATGTTTCTCTCCCTTTCTTTCTCCCTTCCTTCCTTTTTCTCTAAAATTAATTAACATGTCTCCTTAGGTAAGGATTTTAAAAAGTGGATAGAAGGAAGACAATTAGCAGCCCTAACTCTCTTTACCAAAGGAAAACACATATGAGATGGGGATTACAATGAATTATTAGTGACATTTTATTTTTAGAAATTAGTTTTGTCTTGGGTTCATTTTGTTCCTCATACTCAAGGTAAAGGTAAAAATGTTCACATGGAAATAGTACATTCATTCATTTTATGGGGGTTTGGGATGGGGAGAGTATTGACATTATAATAATACCCACCATACTTCATTTTCTTATGGTTACAATTTCTTGGAATTAGGATGTTAAACTAAGCTATCCTGGAGAATACACATGAGGTAAATATCAGAAATATAATTCAACTCTGTTTTCACTGGATTTGTCATTGGACTTGGCCTGGAAACCCACACATTTTATGTTCATCTGATCATCTCTACTGGGTACTCTATATCTCTGAAATTCTATTAACATAACTTTCCTTCCTTCTTCCACTGATCTAAATCTTTATGTTTCCCCTTAACACCATTTCAGTTGTGCTCCCATTGAGCCTGAGTATTTCTCACCATCCATTTCTTCCTTGCCTTGGTCCCATCTGTTAACTCATAAGGACCTTCCTTGTAGTTAATCTTACCAATACAAATTTTAGGATTTTGTAGAAATTGAAAACTATATAAATTCCTAAAATACCAGATTTCCAATGTTGGTAACTGATTTGAAAGTTCATCTCCTAAAATAACTTTTGCTTTACGCAATATGTGTGATATAGATGTAGCCATTTATCAAAGCATGTTCTTACCAGATAGATCTTCTAGTTAAAATGCTGCTTTTATTTTATCATTACTCTGTTCACAACACAAGTCTCTGTCTGGATGTCAAATGCCTCCATCTATCAATTCAACAAATTCAGTTCAGTTTATTTTTCAATCATATGGTAACAGTAGAGTTCTAAAAGTTGCAGAAATTAAAAGCATCTATAATTTAGTGGAAAAGAGCACAGGTAGTATAACTGCATTCATTTATTAATTATAAATTAAGATCTGAGTATTTATATTACTTATCCAAAGTTGACCTAGAAAGTTCATGAAAAGTTAAGACTGGGACCTATAAAGTCCAACACACATACCATATTCATTTTCACACTTCTGGACTTCATTTTTTTTAATGTTTTATAAAAAGTTTAAAGTTAAATGATTTCATGTATGTGTGCTCACAGAAAGCGCGCGTGCACACACACACACACATTCACACATTCCCATCTATTCAAATCTTTCATGTCCTGATGAAAGATATCAACATCTGGACCACCTCAGTAAAGCTGGACCATAGGGATGGGACATGCACCACATCAAGAGTTAAAGAAAGAATTCTGATTCTGTTTTCAGCCTTTGCTCAATTACTGTCTGGTCATGTGAAACTAGAAAAATAGCATAATCATTTTTTTTAATTTTATTTATTATTTCCAGAGAGAGAAGAAGGGAGAGAGGCAGAGAGGGAGAGAAATATCAATGTATGGTTGCCTTTCACCTGCCTCCAGCTATTGACCTGGCTGGAGACCAGTTATGTGCCCTGTCTGGGGAATTGGACCAGTGACCTTTGGGTTTGCAGGCTATTAGCCAGAGCAGCATAATCATTTTTTTAATTCAACTTCTTCATCTATTGTCAAAAATGTCAAAAATGTTATTGTGAGGCTCATGTAGTAAACATGACCCTCTGTAGAATCTTCATGAACAAATACAAGGTCTGTCCTAAAAGTATCAGCTGTGTAAACTGCTTTAATTACATTCACAATGGCTCAATGCTTTTGGGACAGACCTTCATATACCACAGCTCTCTTACCCCCTCACCAGTTACTTACTGTCTGATGCCCTAACTATGGCAAACCCATACTAACAAGGATTCCAACAGCTTCTTCTTAATATATCCCTTCAAACCCAAGTACTCTAGAGACTTAGTTAAAAAATGATTAGTGTTACTTCCAAACTCTAGACAAAAACAAAGGACTGAGAAATCAGATCATCCTCTAACACTGTTGCATTATTACCTTCCACTTGGCATTGCTGTTGAACCAGCACTACACAGTCCTGTGGCTCTTTGTTTCTTGATTCAAGATGCCCCTACTCATTTATAAGCCAAAGTAGAGCCTCACATAGATGTAGAGATGTTATATATACATATACACACACACACACACACACACATATATATATATTAGATATTGATATATAGATATAGATATATGTGTTTATGTATGTAGATATATATATAGATATATAATATGCAATTAAAGCTTAAAAGTCCCCCTGATTGTAATGATCTTAGAGCTCTTGTGTTTCCCAAGTTGCATTAAAAATCCAGGCTACATGCTTTGTGATTATTATGGAAAACATGAAGTTTAGGTTTCTCTACTACAGTTATTTGATTGGGAGAACTCAAGAGTAGGCTTTGAAGTATGTTTTTTGAAAGTTGCTATTCATTTGAACTGGAGTATATGTTATTGAAGATATAGTATGCCAGCAAATATATGTAGAAAGGCCTAATTCTTCAGAGGATTATTCTTAGGGGAGGTGAATAACCAGAGTCAAGAGACATTAACCAACACTCCACAGGGAACCATACCAGCTACTGAAAATAGATATAAAATATGTTTTACCACCCTTCACAAACCTTCAATAGAGGAAAATAAGTAAGACTTCCAAGTTTACTATTCTCTTAGTCCATCCTCATTTTCTAAAGCACAGTACATCAAGAATGAACTTGGTCTTGAAATGGTTTCCAGCCTCAGTGTCTTGTTGTGCAAATCTAGTTCTTCCCCAAAATACTTAGGTCTAAAGTTAAGCTAAGAACAGGTCATTAACTAAGTATGACTTTTTCCTGGGGAGATTACTTTTTGAAAACTAAAGCCTTTACGGTGAACAGATTTTGTTTAGAACCACCTAGGACTATACTAAAATGTGTTCCTCTTCTAAGAGATCCTCATAATAATCAATTATTTCTCCTCACCTGCTTCTATCCCAACAACCCCAAACTTCTCACAATAACAAGTGTCTGGCTATGTCATACTAAAGCTTCATTGATTCTGCTCCCCAAAGCAAAGCTTGACCTAACTAAAGACAGGTCTAGAGAAGCTCTCCAAAAGAATGTTGTGTCGTATCTTGAGAAAATAGAAAAGCAGATATTTTAAATTATATGTCCTCTCACCTAGTTCCTTGCTATATGTATAGATGTTGATCAAAAATATATTGAAATAAAAGTGTTTTGCAGTGATAAAATACACTATTCATTTATTGTTCTCCCTTTCTTTTAAAACAATAGAACACAATAAATGAATCACAGAATTCAGCACATGATGAGGCCTATATCATATAGGTTTCATCTCAAATGATTGTACACTCCCTAGGGACAGAGGCAATGGCTGCATTGTTCATGACATTTATATTATAGTATCATAGTAGGAAGAACATGTGAAAGGTTTGAAAAACACTTGTGAATTTGTTGACTTAAAAACACAACTAATTGTTGCTATTTTCAAATTGTTTCTCCTCAAGTAAACTTTTTGCACAGAAGGTGTATTCATTGTTTGTTAGATCCTTCAACATGAGTTGTCTTCTATTGAAGGGATTACAAGGAGGGTTTAAAAAAACCTTATTTATATTTTCAGCCTCATGAATGGTTTCTAGATGGCAATTTAGTAAATTTTATTGACTCTGACATTCACATGTCCCACAGCAGCCACATGAAGAAGTAGCCTTGACATGCACTTTGGTATGCTCAGGCATTTTAAATAACATGAACCCCAATTGAAATAAACAACCAACGTAGACAAAGCACACTTCACAGTCGACTCCTCAACCTACCTTCACTTAGACCTCAGTTGAAGAACCTGAATGCCACACTACCAACGTAAGAGTAAACCTGCTGCTCCTGTGAAAAGCAGTACACAATCTAGAGCAGGAGTCTTCAAAATTCCAACTGCAGTTTTTGTTCCTTGTAACCTTCAGTGTATGTGTCATATCCACATTCAATAATATCGCTTTCTGTGCCACTGCAAGTGAGAAAACCAGCTTATAGCTCCAACAGAGTTGAATCAGAAACATATTTTAGGCTTTCCTTACATATGGTAGCCGATTATAGCATTCCTTTTTTTTTTTTTTTTTTTTTCCAGGCAAACGCTGCATTTTTCATATGCTGTTTAGCTGACTCAGCATGAAAATGTCCACAGACATTGCCCTGGCTTGAAATGAAAATATTCATATGGGCCTAAGTCATGTTCTAGGGAATTACAAGAAGGTGAAACTGTAGGGAAGGGATGTTATCCTGTTTTATTTTCTTTTTAAATTTCAACTCAAAAGTCACATTTTTATTTATTTATGAGGACACATAGGTAGTGAACATGCAGCTTAGGCTTGGCAGTGAACCAACTCTAGCAGCCCCAAAACAACATGGGATTCCTGCAGATAACATCAAAGAGAGCAAAAATCTAAAGTAAAATGGAATGTGTCTCAGGGAGGACAAACCAAGTCAGAACTAGAGGTTTATGAAAATTTTAAATGATATAAATGTTGGTTTCAGGGAGTTCAATAAAAGGTATACAAATTTAAGATTTAAATTTAAAATCTGGCTAGTGGCTTAGGGGATAGGTGCTGGCCTGTGAACCCAAAGGTCACTGGTTCAATTCTGAGCCAGGGAACATAATCAGGTTGCAAGCCAGGTCTCCAGCCAAGTCCGGAGCTGGAGGCAGGTAAAAGACAACCAAACATTGATGTTTCTCTCCCTCTCTACCTCTCTTTCTTCCCTCCTCTCTGAAAATAATAAATAAAATCTTAAAAAATAATTTAAGATTTATAAAAAGTATACATTAAGGCTAAGTTCAGCCAGTACAAATTCAATATTGGCCTCCAAACAGGCAAGTTAACTTTTTTTTTTTTTTTAATCAAAAGCAGAAATGCAATAAGAAGTGTTTGGCTAGTAAAGACAAAATTAGTCAGATTCAGTAGCAAACAGAGAGAGAAGAGTCAGGAACTGAATCATTGGGAATTCACACTAGGAAGCCAATGGAGAGGTGAGTGTCTTGGAGCAGGTCAGGAGAGCAGAAATGAAGATAATGCCGGGGTTAAAGATTACAATCACAGAGTAGCCAGATCTATTAGGGACATCAGCCTTACTTTCATAGGTGATTTCCTAAGCCCAAACAATCTACTGCAATGAAACAACTTCAAACTTTCACCCTCATATCTTCATGTTCCATTGATGGATTCTTAAAATCCCTCTCTCAGAATTTAGTCTGAGATTACCTAATGGTAAATAATAAGATGTGAAATGCCTCAAGGGTAATATTGTGTAAAATTCATATTCAAATAAAATTAAGTATATCAAATGAAAGCTGTTTGTATGATGCAGAAACCTGAAAGTAAGCAAAATATTAAAAGAAGCATAAAGGCAACTTCATATGCAGGAATCTGGAGCTTATGGGAGATTGCTTATATTTTAAAGTTTACCTAGTTTAGTCTGCCAAGAAATATGAGCATTTTAATTTTATTATTAAGGGCCCATTTAGTGAGCATCTACCATGTGCCAGGCCTTCTGTTAAAGCCCTGGGCATGTATTGAAAAGCAGGTAGTATACATTCCCCCAATTTAGTAAGAAAGACACATCAACAGGCAATCTTATAATTGTGCAATGCTATGGAGGCCCATGAACAAAGTACCCAGAGTGCACACAAAAGGGACAAAATCTATGCAAAGGCAGTCCTAGAAGGGAAATTCATAGAATTACAGGTCTATATCAAGAAACAAGGAAAAGCTCAAATAAATAATTTAACTTTACTCTTAAAGGAACTTAACAAACAATACCCAAGGTGAGTAGAAGAAATAAATATCAGAGCACAAATAAATGAAATAAAGTTTAAAAAACAATACAAAAGGTCAATGAAAGTAAGAGCCAGCTCTTTGAAAAGAAAAACAAGATTGACAGATATTTAACCAAATGCATCAAGAATAAAAAAGACAGAACCCAAATATATAAAATGAGAAATGAAAGTGGAAAGAAATAACTGACACCAATGAAGTACAAGTAATTGTAAGAAAATGTTACAAACATTTATGTACATACCAACAAATTACACAATCTGAATGAAATGGATAAATTTCTAGAAACATACACTCTTCCAAAACTGAATAAGGAAAAATAAAAAATATGAATAGACCAATTACAACTAATAAAATTGAAACAGAAGTTATAAAACTCCCAAGAAATAAAAGTCCTGGGTCATATGACTTCACTGGTAAATTTCCCCAAACATTCAAAACAGAACTAACACATAACCTTCTCAAACTATCCTAAATAATTCAAAAAGAAGAAAGACTTCCAAGCATTTTATGAGGCCAACATCATCTTAATTCCAAAACCAAATAACACACTCCAAAGAAAGAAAATTATAGGCCAATATCCCTGATGAACATATATTCTAAAATCCTCAAAAAGGTATTAGCAAACTGGATCCAGCAACAGATTTAAAATATCATATACCTTTCCCTGGCTTGCATGGCTTAGATGGTTGAGCATTGTCCCCCAAAGCCTGATTGCCAGTTTGATTCTCAGTCAAGGCACATACCTGGGTTGCAAGCTTGGTCCCCAGTTGGGGCATATGCCAGAGGCAACATGTCAATATTTCTCTCAAACCTCGGTCTTTCTCTTTCCCTCTTTCTACTTCGCTTCCCTCTGTCTAAAAAGAAAGAAAGAAAAACTTTTTAAAAAAGCATATTGCCTGATCAAGTGGGATTTATTCCAGGGACATAAGGTTGGTACAATATCAGCAAATCAATAAACATGCTAAACCACATAAACAAAGTGAAAAGTAAAAATCTTGATAAAGAAAAGCCAGGTTGAAGCATCACATTACCTTATATCAAACTTAAAGGCCATAGTAATCAAAGAAGTATAGCACTGGCATAAAAACAGACATGTACATCAAAGAAAGAAAATAGAGAGCCAGGAAATAAACCTACACCTTTATGGTCAATTAATATTTGATGAAGGAGGCAAGAATATACAATGGGGTAAAGATAATTTATCCAATAAATAGTGTTGGGAAAATTGGACATGTGCAAAAAATAAAACTAGACCACCTTCTTACACCATATATAAATATAAACTCAAAATCAATTATAGACCTAAATGTAAGTCCTAAAGCCATAAGACTTAAAGAAGAAAACATAAACATTCCTCATAGAAATTATTTTTCTGATCTATCTCCTCAGTCAAGAGAAACAAGAGAAAAAAAAAAAAATAGACAAATGGCACTACAGCAAACTAAAAATATTTGCACAGCAAAGGACACCATCAACAAAATTAAGGATAACTTAGTGAATGAGAGAATGTATTTGCCAATGATACATGTGATAAGAGATTAATACCCAAAATTTATTAAGAACTTACAAAACTTAACAAGAAAACAAACAATTAAATTAAAAAATGGCAAAGGGCCTGAATAAACACTTCTCCAAAGAGAGCATACAGATGGCCAATAGACATATGAAAAGATGCTCAATGTTACTAATCATCACAAATGCAAATTAAAACCACAATTAAATATCACCTCAAACCTGTCAGAATGGTCATTATCATTAAATCCACAAACAAGTGCTGGAAAGGATGTAGAGAAAAAGGAACCCTAGTGCACTGTTGATGGGAATGCAGACTGTTCCAGCCACTGTAGAGAACAGTATGGAGAGTCCTCAAAAAATGAAAACTGGAACTGCCTTTTGCCCCAAAAATTCCTATTTTGAAAATATATCTGAGGCAACCCAAAACACTGATTTTAAAGAATTAATGGATCATTATATTATTTGCATTGTCATTTATAATAGCCAATATTTGGAAGATGCCCAAGTGTCCATCAGTAGATGAGTAGATAAAAAAGCTGTGGTATATTTACACAATGGAATACAACATAGACTTTAAAAAAGAAGGAAATCTTACCTTTTGTAACAGGATAGATGGACCTGGAGAGTATTATGCTAAGTGAAATAAGCCAACCAGAGAAAGATAAATACCAAATGATTTCATTTATATGTGGAATCTAATAAACAAAATAAAAACAGACCCACAGAAACAGATAAAAAACAGGAGGAGTTAGAGGATTGGGTGAAAAAGGTGAAGGTATTAAGCAAAACAAAACAAAAAAATAAATCTCATAGACACACACAACAGTAAGGTGATTACCAGTGAGGATTTGGGAGAAGTATAAGTGGGTAAGGGGGGATAAATGGTGACAAAAAAAGATTTGACTCTGGGTAGTGAACACATGATACAGTATACAGATGATGTATTCTAAATTGTGCACTTGAAACCTATATAATTTTATTATTCATTGTCTGCCAAATAAATTTAATAAAAAATTTTAAGCCACCACACTGTCTTACTATAGGTTTAAGTTACATCTTTACATCTGAGAGTAACAAAGCTATAGTAATTAATACAGCTTTGTTCTTCCTCAGAATTGCTTTGGCTCTTAACTCTTTCCCAAATTTGTCGATCTACACCAAGATACCTATTGTTCTTTTAATCAGAATTACATTAAAATGATGAGCAATAAATACATTTTAAAAAGATTAATAAGACCCTCTCCACACCCTAAAAAATTGAGAAATAAATTAAGTAACAAAAAATAAAATATGAGGAACCAAGATATTGGAGAAGTAAGTGGAGCTACACCAATATCCTCCCAACATCAAACTGGAATTACAGATTAACTGGGGAGAAATCATCCAGAATAACCAACAGAACACCAACTGGAGAGAAACCTTATTACCACGGACAGAACAGAGATGCTGCTTCAACACAATATGACTGGTAGGAAGTGCAGAGACACAAGAGGTAGGGCTGGGCATCCATAGGCAGCAGCTGAAGGGACAGAGAAATATCTCAGCAGCTGGGGGTCCACTTGAGAAGGGTGGGATCTAAACCCCCAACTGGGCTGCCCAGCCTACAGCAACAAAGCTGTGAAAAACAAAATGCTGCCAGGTTTAGATGGCTTGACAGAGAGACTGAGTTCTTAAATGGACCACGCACCAAAATACAGTGGCATCCACCTACCATGGGCTCCAGCAGGGAAAGGGTGGAGTGAACTGAGATGCTTGGGGAAAAGTTTGGGTCAGTGGCTTTAGGGAGAGAGTTGAAGGAACAACCCATGAATCCAGTGCAGATTTATCCCCCATATAGCCAGCAGACCACTCTTCTCCAAAGGGCAGGAGCCTGAGGTGAAGCCACAGTCCCACCCATAGGAATTAATCCTCCGCACCCAGCAGTGCCTAACACTGACCACTGATCACAGAATGATTGGATTAACAACTAAAGGAGACAAAGACAGTGGATCTCTAGTAGTCTCCAACAGGCTGACTAGGCCCAGATGGGACAAGAGCTGACATCACCTAGTGCAGAGCCAGGAAGTAAAAAAAATGCACCTCTATGCCACAGAAGGTCACACCACTAAGACAGTAAGTCAAAGCAGACCAATCCAAGAATCAGAAACAAACAAGAGTCACCTAAAATGGGGAGACAAAGAAACCCTCAGCAAATGGAAAGGAGGAATCCTCAGGAAGTAGAGGCAAGCACCCTATCAGACATGGATTTCAAAATAATGATGATAGAGAATCTCAATGAGCTCAGCAAGTTAAAAAGAAAAAATGAAACCAAAAACAAACAAACAAACAAAACTACAAACAACTCCAGGGGAACTATGAAGAACTTCAGGGAAGCTACAAGGAACTTACTGAGAACTACACCAGCATTAAAAGGGACATAGAAACCATCAATAAGAGCCAGTAGGAAATGAAGAATATAGTTTCTGAATTGAAGAACACACAGTAGAAGGGATCAAAAGCAAGCTAACAGAAAGCAGAGAATCGGATTAGTGAGCTGGAGGTCAATGTAGAAAAAAATTCACAGGTAGTGCAACAAAATGAAAAAAGACTGAAGAAGAATGAAGGGGTTTTAAGAGAGTTGCTGGACAACATGAAATGTATAACATTCGTATCATGGGGATACCAGAAGGAAAAGAAGAAGAGCAAAGGATAAAATACCTGTTTGAAAAAGTAATGACAGAAAACTTCCCTAACCTGAGGAGAGAAAAAGTTATGCAAGTTCAGGAAGCACAGAGGGTCCCAATGAAGATGAACCCAAACAGGCCCTCTCCAAGGCACATCATCATTAAAATGGCAAATTTCAAAGACAAGGAGAGAATCCTAAAAGCAACAAGAGACAAATGGCTCCTAACATCCAAGGGGGCTCTGATAAGGTTATCAGCTGATTTCTCAACAAAAACACAAGTCAGAAAGGAATGGCAAAAATATCTCAAGCAATGAAAAACAAAGGCCTGCAACCAAGAATAATCTACCCTGCAAGGCTCTCATTCAAAATAGAAAGTGAAATAGGGAGTTTCCCAAACAAAAGAAGTCTAAAAGAATGCACCTCCACCAAACCAGCATTGCAAGAGATGCTAAAGGGTTTGCTTTAAGAAGATGAAGAAACAGAGAGACAGACAGGTACACAGGTACAAAGGAGAAAGTGGACAATGAATAAGTACTTATCAATAATAACCTTAAAGGTAAATGGATTAAATACACCAATCAAAAGACATAGGGTAACCGAATGGATTAGAACCAACTTTAAGTATGAACGCTTTAAAATGATCTTGTTATAAATGGATTTTACCAAATAAGGTACAACTTTGTATATTACTTGTACCTACATTACTGCAGGTTAAGTTTTCTTAGATGGGAAGTATTTCACAATATGGGAAAATCATGTTACTTGCAATAACTCAGAAAAATTGAATGCAGTTAAGGAAAAAGAAAAATAAGAAAATGTGGATGTATATTACATAGAATAGATACTATCTTTAATATTCACTGTTACAAAATATATTCTTATTTGTGGGTTTGTAATATATAGATTTTGTTAATAATTTATGTTTTAAATAGCAACCAGCTAGTAGTTGGTGTGTTGTGAAATCAGCGAATCTTTAGCTTAGAAAAGATAAATAAAATAAAGACCAATTTATTGAGAATAAAGACCAATTTGGATGGAAGTTGCAAACTACTAAACTATAGGATTTGAGGTCATAGGCAATATATATTCTCATCTTAGCATGTAAATTAGATGAGATTCCTTTAAAATAGATCATGGAAATATACATTTCCAGTTATGAAGATCCCCAAACTGGGGATGCTTGGGAAAAGGAATGAATGCTATAGTAAATGTTATTATTGAAATGTGAACATACCTAATCTCTACCTCAACAGACTCTTAAATAGTTCAGGGGTTAGTTTAGTACCATACAGGAAGTCAACCACAAGTTTCAAACGTAGCTAGAACACTATTCTACAAAACTATTTAAATTCTAGGAATTTTAATTTTTTACCTCAACTTAGTAGATATAGTTTCTGCTCTGGGGACCAGCTGAGCACTGCAAGTGCCATTATTTCTGAAGGCTTCAACTTGTAAAATACATGTAACAAAAAAACAGAGGGTATTGAAAGAAGAAAGACCTGTACACAGCCAAAAAAAAAAAAAAAAAAAAATCAATCTACTATTTAAGATGGGAAACTCCAAAAAGAGTAAGTTGTAGTTCCAGTAGCTTAAAATAAAGTTGAATTGTATTATTGGAGGGGGGAGGATCTGACTCAAAAACCAAATTCATTTTTTCACTATGGGTTGGGCACCATCTCTAGGATAACTTACACAAAAGTAAGTTCTGCCATATACCATTGATGTGATATATTTCACAAAAATAGCATTCCAGAGTAAAATAAGTATTAAAGAAGAAAAAAATGCTTAGTTTGATACAATATATCTAAAATACTATCATTTAACATGTAATAATTATATAAGCTATTGCATTTCATTTTTTTTATATTCTTCAAAATCCAGCATGTACTTTAAATACGTGTAAAAATATGTATGTGCGTAAGTGTATTTTTTCATGTGTTTGGTAACATTGCAATTTGTGTTACTTAAAATAGTAATTCTTTAAACAAATGAATTAACATAGGTATTTTGAAATAATAAAAACTTTGTGTTAATATGATTTGAGAAGCTGACAGAAGGAAATAATTAAATGATGAACTGTCTGGATGTGAAAGAAAAAATAAATAAAAGTACACATTGGTGGTTACAAAATAGACAGGGGGATGTTAAGAATAAAGGAAATAGAGAAGTCAAAGAACTTACATGCATGACACATGAACATGAACTAAGGGGGGCATTGCCGGAGGAAATAGGTTACTGGGTGGAGGGGAGCAAAAGGGAGGAAAGTTGGGACAACTGTAATAGCAAAATAAATAAAATATATTTTAAAAATAAATAAAATATGAAGGTAAAATTAAAGTCAAAAGAAGTGGCTATAGCTCTCAGAGTCAGAAGATCTGGCTAATACTTAATCTGTAAGTTAGGTATCACTGAACTGGGCCTGCCATCAAGTTGTGGAAAGGTAGGCATGAACAGATGCTTTATTTTTCCTTCAAAATTCTAATTTGGTGTTTGATATAAATAAATAAATTTAAACACTTTTGGAATAGCTTAGATCCTAAATAGTCTGAATAGTTTACAATAATCAATGCAGGTGACCCATTGATATGTCATTATTTCTTTTCTCCAAAAAAGAATTTAATGAATCTCATGGGGAAAAAATGCTGTTCGATTTTTGACAATGATGGATATGCTTTTTTATTGTTTTTAGAAATTTTCTACATTTTTGGAGTGAAAATAAGAAATTATATTTTATGGGAGGTGAGGGGGGAGGAAGAGACAAGGAAGGGGAGCAGTTTAGACAAGAACCTAGTATGGTGGAACCATGGACATGGACAACAGGTGGAATTGACTTTGTAGGGGAATGGGTGGGTGGGGAAGAGGACAGAGGGGAGCAAAAAGGGGATAGATGTAATACAACAACAATACAATTAAATTTAAAAAAAGAAATTATATTTTGCCTTAAAAATGACACAGTAGTACTTACAGAATCCAAAAGTAATTTTTGTATTTATTTCTTGTGAAATTGTCACAAAATTTAATTTTTCTTTCTTTTTTTAAAGATTTTATTTATTACTTTTAGAGAGAGGGGACAGGAGAGAGGCAGAGAGGGAGAGAAACATCATTGTATGGCTGCCTTTCACCTGCCTCCAGCTATGGACCTGGTTGGAGACCTGGTTGGAGACCTGGCTGGAGACCTGGCTTGCAACCTGGTTATGTGCCCTGGCTGGGAATTGAACCAGTGACTTTTGAGTTCATAGGCTGGCACCAATCCACTGAGTTACACCAGCCAGGGCTACAGATAGCTTTAGTAGGTAAGTGATTATCTTCTTCTGTGTGAATGAAATTATTAGGATTGCCATGATATATTAAGAACCAATCTTTATTGACCTACCCTGACACGTTGGCTTAACATGCTAGATCAGATTATTTCTAATTTCCTGCATTAATAAATTGAGGAAATGTAAAGAAATGTTTCACTAGCGCATTGTGGTAAATAGGAATCTTTTCAAAACTGACTGCCCAATTCCAAATTTGAATAATATGAATGAAAACTCAACCATATTGAGCTTTTGAATTTCTTCACTGAATAAATAATTTTATGTCAACAGGATATGATTAACTATTTACAAATTTTATAATTATAAAATGCCTCATTTGACATTGAGAATAAGAATATTAAGAAAAGAAAGCACAGTACAGTGATGGAAATAATGATAGTAAATTTTCTGATAAAGTTAATAAACAACGGGGCATATGCAGTCATAATTCTGAACCCTTGGTTATACACCTGATCTCTATCTTGAGAGTTAATTGTTCCAGAAGTCTAAGCTTATGACTCATACTTTTGAAATAATAATAAACTAGGTAAATTCTTTGTTGTGATTGATATAAAAATAAAGAATGTAAGTTAAATTTAGGAATGGGATCTAAATATCCACTGCTATAATTGATCATAATGTCATACCACCTTCAAATCAAATATGGCCTTAAAAATTGAAAAGGATATATTGAGAAATAAAGAGCATTATCTCTGAATGGAAGAAAATGTGATAAACTAAAATAAAATAAGCAAAATTGGTACTGAACATACAAGGAAAATTCTTACTTTGACTCATTATGTTAATCTAATTGTTTCCAAGGACAATTTATCCTTCCTCTCTGTATCCCCAGTGTCTATTCCAATACCTAACACAGAGAACATTTTCAGCAAGGCATCTAAATGAATAAATATGCAAATGATTGACATGCAATATTACCTCCCAACCAGCAATATAAATGTATGGGCCCATAAAGGAAAGGAGGCCACTGTGTGTGAACATGGTAGGGTAGTAAAAGAGCAGAGATAAAGGAAAATATCTTAGAAAATAAATACCACTTGAGAATGAGAGGAAGGATGGGACATGGTGAAAGAGAACACAAAAGATTCAGGGGGTACTATGTGATGAAGAGTGTCAATCATGCAAAATTAAAAGACAGTGAAAACTAAGGGAAGAATTGAGGATTCTCCATAGCTGTTTCAGGAGAGTACTGGGAGCACATTATGTTTTCAGATGAACAATGAGAGTAGGGAGGTTCTAGAAGCAGTGGGTGTAGAGAACTACAGAGGAGGCCTAATGGGGTAAGGCAGGTGGAAGAGATTCTCAGTAATGGAGAAGGAGGGAGGTGAGGAGATGCAGGTTCTCAGACTGTGTTTAATTGTTGGATTCTGGCCTGCTTTGTAAATACTTCTTTTCCTAAAGCACCTTCATGTGAAGATCTGTGCTAAATTAAAGTCTGAACATTATAGGTAAAGGAAGCCTCTGTGTGTTTTCAGGCTGAGGGAAAAAAATCAGTAGAGATTCACAGCAAGAAGTAAGGATTCTTTATTTTTAAATTAAAGTTGGAGTAATGGGAGAGACAATGCAAATATACATAATAAACTTTAAAATATAACATTCTTTAAGTTGTAAAGTGATCTCCATTTGTTTTTCATAAAAATAAAAAATTAGCATTGCAATAATAAAACCAAAACCAAAATAAAAGCATCCAGAAACATGGTGGAGAATTAAGTGGAGCTACACCAATCTCCTCCCAGGTCACATCTGGAATTACGTTTTTGAAGAAAAAGTCAGCTCGAATTACCAACAGAACACCAGCTGGAAAGAGGTCCTATAACCATGGACAAAACAGAAGAGGATGCATCACAATCACAACGTGACTAGTAGGAATCGTGGAAATGTGAGAGGACTGGCTGGGCCCCCACCGGAGGCAGCAGCCAAAGGAGTGGAGCTGGGGGCTCCACCTGAGAAGCAGGGGTTCTGGTCCCCCAGCTGGATTTCCCAGCCTACAGCAACATGGTAAAGATGAGAACAGCATCCAGCTGAGAAGGGTGGAAAGCCGTGGAGTTTACTAGCCTGAGAGAGTGCTGAAGACAGGGAACTTCTAGGGTGACCACAATGAAAATACTCTGGCACCCACCTATCCTGGGCTTCAATGGAGGGAAGGCAGACTGGGGATGCATGGAGAGATTTTGTGGTGGCAGCTTGGAGGAGAAAAGTGGGGAAGCAGCTGTGGGGATCCTCGTGCTGACCCATTGACCACACCTAAGGTGGACTGCACTGTGCCAAGTGGCTTCCATGTGCAAGATCCTCATAGCCCCACCCACTAAAAGTGATCTGCCCTGCCCAGCAGTGCCTGAGCCAGGCACCTGATCGCAATTCTTTGATTTACATCTAAATAAACCTCTTCTGCCCTGCCATTTCTGAGCATAAATACAATAGTTGACACCAAAAGAGTTATCTCTTGCCCAGCAGTGCCTGGGCCTGGCAGCTGATTGCAAACTCTCTGAATTACAGTTGGGTCAATCAGATAGCCTTGCACAGTGGCATGTAAGACTGGAGGCTGATCATGTATTCATTGATTGGCAACTGAGTCAGTCACACACACCCAACAGCACCTGGGCCTGGCAGCTGATTATAAACTCTTTGACTTACAGCTGGGTCAGAGGGTCAGCTCCACATAGTGGCAAGTGAGTATGGTGGCTGATCATGAATTTATTGGTTCACAACTGAATTTGTTTGTCCCACCCATTGGCCTCTGGGCCTGACAGCTAATCACAAACTCACTGGATTACATTTGAATCTTTCAGTCTAGCCCAGTGGCCCCTGAGCCTGGCAGGTGATCACAGATTCATTGGATTACAATAGAATCTTTCAGTTGAGGCCCTTACCACGTAAGCTTGGTGGCTAATCACAGATTCATTGGATTACAATTATATCTTGCTATCTAGCCTAGCAGCTCCAGAGCCTGGTGGCCAAATTCAGATTCATTGGATTACAATTGGATCTTGCTGCCTAGCCCAGTGGCGCCTGATCCTGACAGCTGATCACAGATTCATGGATCTACATCTGAATATGTTCTACCTGGCTGCACCTGAGCTGGAGGCTGATTACAATTGAACCTCTCTTTTTAGCCCAGCAAGGCCTGAGTTTGGTAGCTGATTCACTGATTTACAACTGAATCAGTCTGTCACCCCAAGCTGCATCTGAGTTTGGTGGTGGATCACATTGATAGGATTACAATTAAATCAATCCTTCCAGCCTAGCAGTTCCTTAGTCTGGCAGCTGATCAACAGTCTATCACCAAAAGGAAAGGAGGAATCACCAGAAAGGTCACTAAATGGAACAGAGGCAAGCAAACTATCAGATATGGAATTCAAAACAATGATGATAGAAAAGCTCAATGAGCTCAGCAAACTCAAAGAAAACTACAACAACTCCAGAAGAACTACAAAAAACTCCAGGGAAGCTACAAGGAACTTACTGAGAACTACACCAGCATTAAAAAGGACTTAAAACTATCAGTAAGAGCCAGAAGGAGATAAAGAATACAATTTCTGAACTGAAGAATACAGTAGAAGAAAACAACACCAGGCTAGATGAAGCAGAGGATCAGATCAGTGAGCTGGAGGACAATGTAGAAAAATATCCCAAGACAGTGCAACAGAATGAAAAAAGGCTGAACAAGAATGAGGAGGTTTTAAGAGAGTTGAAGGACAACATGAAATGCAATAATATCCATATCATAGGGATACAAGAAGAGAAACAAGAATGGAAAACCTGTTCAAAAAAGTAATGACAGAAAGCTACCCTAACATGATGAGTGAAAATATTACTCAAGTTCAGGAAGCACAGAGGGTCCCAAAGAGGATCAACCCAAACAGACCCACTCCAAAACACATTATAATTAAAATGGCAAATTTCAAAGATAAAAAGAGAATCCTAAAAGCACCAAGAGAGAAACAGCAAATAACATATAAGGGGAATCAGATAAGGTTACCAAATGATTATTCAATAAAACAATACAAGCCAGAAGGGAATGGCAAAAAAAGATTTCAAGTAATGGGAAACAAAGGCCTGCAATCAAGAATACTCTACCCAGCAAGGCTCTCATTCAAGATGGAAAACAAAATAAGGAGTTTCACAGACAAAAGAAGACTAAAAGGCTACATATCTAGCAAACCAGCTTTGCAAGAACTGCTAAAGGGTCTGCTTTAAAAATTTGAGGAAACAGAGAGAGACAGAGAGGAACACAGGTACAAAGGGGGAAATGTCAATAAATATCAATCCATAATAACCTTAAATGTAAATGGATTTAATGGACCATTCAAAAGGCATAGGGTAGCTGAATGGATAAGGAAACATGACCCACATATATACTGTCTCCAAGAGACCCACCTCAGAACAAAAGACCAACACAGATTGAGAGTGAAGGAATGGAAAAATATATATCAAGCAAATGGACATTAAGAAAAGGGTGAAGTATCAATACTTATTTCAAACAAAATAGATTTTATGCTGAATTACATCAAAAGGGACAAAAAAGGATATTTCATAATACTTAAGGGAACAATCCATCAAGAAGAAATAACTCAGGTAAACATATATGCACCCAACATAGGAGCTACAAAATATATAAGGAAAATCTTGGAGGACTTTAAGAAAGATACAGACAGCAACACACTAATAGTAGGACATTGTAATACCCCATTATCAACAATGGACAGATCTTCTGAACAAAAAAAATCACCAAGGATATTGTGACATTGAACAACACTCTAGAGGAAATGGACCTAACTGTTATATATAGAACCTTTCACCACAAAGAATCAAAATACACATTCTTTTCAAATGAACATGAAACATTCTCTAAGCTAGACCACATGGTAGGTAAGAAGACAAGCCTTCACAAATACAGGAAAATTGAAATCATACCAAGCATCTTCTCAGATCAAAATGGATTGAAACTAGAAACCAACCTCAAGGGAAAAAAAAAAAACAAAAACAAAAACATTCTACATCAAGGAGACTGAATAACAAGCTTTTAAGTAATGAATGGGTAAACAATGAGATCAAAGATGAAATCAGTTTCTGGAAACAAATGACAATGAATACACAACAGCCCAAAACCTATGGGACACAGCAATGGCAGTCCTCAGAGGGAAATTCATACCAATACAGGCCTACCTAAAAAGGCTAGAAGAAGCTTATACAAATAACCTAACCATAAAGCTGCAAAAACTAGAGGAGCAACAACAAACAAAGCCCAGAGCAAGTAGAAGGAAGGAAATCATCAAGATCAGAGCAGAATTAAATAACTTAGAGACTAAAACTACAATTAGAAGAAAATAAGTTCAAAAGCTGATTCTTTGAAAAACATAAACAAAATTGACAAGTCTTTAACCAGACTCATCAAGAAAAAGAGAGAGATGCACCAATCAGAATAAACAGAATCAGAAATGACAGAGAACTCACAACTGATACTTCAGAAATACAAAGGATTATAAGAAATTACTACAAACAACTATATGGCAAGAAATGTGACAACCTGGGTAACATGGACACATTTCTGGAAATGTATAATTTACCAAAACTGAATCCTGAAGAAGAAATAATCAATAGGCCAATAACAACTAGTGTAGTTGAAGAAGTAATCAAAAATCTCCCAAAGTACAAGAGCCCCAGACCAGATGGCTACACAGGTGAATTCTAGCCCACATTTAGAGAAGCTGTAACTCCTATCCTTCTCAACCTATACCAAAAAACCCAAGAAGAGAGAAGACTCCCAAACTCTTTCTATGAGGCCAATATTATTCTAATCCCAAGACCAGGTCAAGACACAACTAAGAAAGAAAACTATAGGCAAATATCTCTGATGAACATAGATGCTAAGAGTCTCAACAAAATATTGGCTAACTTGATCCAGCTATACATTAAAAAGATCATACACCATGATCAAGTGGGTTTCATCCCAGGGATGCAAGGATGGTACAACATTTGCAAATCAATAAATGCAATATACCACATCAACAAAATGAAAGACAAAAAACATATGATCATATCAATAGATGCCAAAAAAGCATTTGATAAAGTACAGCAACCATTTATGATAAAAACCCTCAGCAAAATGGGAATAGAAGGAGTGTACCTCAGTATAATAAAAGTCACATATGAGAAACCTGAAGCCAACATCATATTCAATGGGCAAAAACTAAAAGCTTTCCCCCTAAGGTCAGGAACAGGACAAAGCTGCCCCTTTTCTCCACTTCTATTAAACATCGTTTTGGAAGTTCTAGCTATAGCTATCAGAGAAGTAAAAGGAATCAAAAGTATCCAAATTGGAAAGGAGGAAGTCAAACTATCATTATTTGCAGAAGACTTGATAGTGTACATACAAACCCGAATAGACTCAACCAAAAATTTTCTTTCCCTAATAAGCAAATTAAACAAAATAGCTGGATACAAAGTCAATATCCAGAAATCAAGCATTTTTGTATACCAATAATAAAACATCAGAGATAGAAGCTAGAAAACAAATTCCATTTACCATAGCAACAAGAAAAATAAAGTATGTAGTAGTAAACTTAACCAAGGAAGTAAAAGATCTGTACTCAGAAAACTACAGAACATTGAAGAAAGAAATCAAGGAAGATACAAATAAATGGAAGCATATACTATGTTCATGGATGGAAAGAATGAACATCATTAACATAGCCATACTACCCAAAGCAATCTATAGATTCAATGCAATCCCAGTTAAAATACCAATGACAGACTTCACAGAAATAGAAAAAAATACTTCAAAAATATATATGGAGTCAAAATGCCCATGAATAGCCACAGCAATTTTGAGAAAGAGCAAGGTAAGAGGAATCACAATACCAGACATCAAACCATATTACAAGGCTACTGTCATCAAAACAATCTGGTAATAGAGTAAGAATAGACATATACATCAATGGAACAAACTAAAGAGCCCAGAAATAAATCCAGGACTCTATGGTCAATTAGTATTCAACAAAGGGGGAAGGAACATAAAATGGAGTAAAAACAGTCTCTTCAACTGGACAGAATCATACAAAAAAATAAAACTAGACCACCAACTTACACCATACACCAGAATAAACTCAAGATGGATAAAGGACTTAAACATAAGCAGTGCTATCATAAAGGTCCTGGAGAAAAATACAGGCAGTAAAATTTTAGATATCCTATGCAGAGATATGTTTACTGATACTTCTCCAAGGGCAAAGGAAACCAAAGAACAAATCAACAAATGGGACTATCTCAAACTGAAAAGTTTCTGTTCAGCTAAAAAAAAAAAACACCAGCAAAATTAAAAGGGGAACAACTGTATGGGAAGACATGTTTGCCAATGATACCTCAGACAAGGGTTTGATCTCCAAAGTATATAAAGAACTAATGTGACTCAACACCAGGGAGACAGACAGCCCAATTAAAAAATGGGCAAAGGACCTGAACAGGCAACTCACTGAGAAAGACATACAAAGGG
>PVIW01011904.1:0-34907 GCA_004026585.1 Noctilio leporinus | reverse complement strand
CTTAATAGTTCATATTGCTCTCGGTATAATTCAGGTGCTTGAGATTGGCAGCAATCCCTTTCCTGAGGCTGCCTCTTTTTCTTGGTCAGGACTTTACAGTCTATAGTCTATATTCTAGCCGGTCTTGGCGCGTGGCAGGGCCTCTGATTGTCACAGTAGGGCTGATTCTGAGTGTCCGCCCCCAGGTAGGCTGGGCCTTTCGCAGCCTGGCTGGGTTTTTGGGCTGCCGGTGTTCTGGAGCCTGCAGGGAGTCCCCTCCCACTCCTGGCGGAGGTTCCTGCCCGTGATGAGCACCCAGCACCCCTGTAGGGCAGCCCACAACTTCGCTGGTCCCTGTGGTGACTGGCCCCGCCCCCGCAGTTCTGGGAGGAGGCCAGGCCTGTCAGTCAACACTGTCTGGGGTCCGCCTACACTGTCCTGCACTTCCAGGGTGGGCACCATGCCCCCAAGCCAGCCAGCTCTCCTCAGAGCCCTTTGCGGCCTCTGTGATGAGCCCCTCCCAGGCGTGGGCAGTGTGGCCTTTGTCTCTGGCAATGGCGGGTCAGTTACCCCAGCTACTAGTTCCTGGCTCACCATTTGGAGTTTCCGCGGAGCCTGGGGGCCTGTGTGGTTGCGCAGGGCTGGGCCTCCCCCCTCGCAGGAGCTTCTAGCTGCTGTTTCCCTGGTGGCCCAGCAGCATCGTTTTCGGCCCTCTCGCCGCCCCGGCCAGTGCACTTCCCGCTCCCCTGCTCCGGCTTCCTGCAGGACTCTTCTCCTCCGCCTCTAGCCCCGTGCGCGCGGAGCCTCCTCTCCCTGTTGCCGGAGGGAGTCTCTCACAGTCTCTCCCCTGCAAGAGTTCAATTCTGCGTTCCCTACGGTGTTTGCCCTCGCTGCCCGCACTTCACTGTTGAGACTTCCAGTTGCCAGGGAGCCCGGAACTGGCCCCAGTCAAACGCGCCCCTCTGGGCAGAGCCGCCCCTGCCCAGAGCTGACCGCGGCCCGCCGGCCGGTCTGTCGGGAACGCCTCACCTACTGTCCTGCTGGCCTCCTCTGCCTCTGGGCTCTGCTCCCCTGTGTCCAGATGCTGCCCGTTCCAATTCCTAGGGTCCTGAAGACGTCTCACGCTCCCTATCTTGTCCTCTAGCTGCCTTGGTACTCGAGAACACCATCAGCACTGCTCTCTACTCTGTCGCCATCTTCCCTCCTCCTGAAGTCTTTTCTTATACAATACCTTAAGTTTATTGTTTTAGATTTTTAAATATTTATTTATTTACTTATTCATTCATTCATTCATTATTTTTAGAGAGAAGAGTAGGGAGGGAGGAAGAAAGGGAGAGAAACATTCATGTACAGTTGCCTTTCACCTGCTTCCAGCTAAGGACCTGGCTGGAGACCTGGTTTGCAACCTGGTTATGTGTCCTGACTAGGTAATTGAACCAGTGACCTTTGGGTTCGCAAGCTGCTGCCAATCCACTGAACCACCAGCCAGGGTTATTCTTAATTTTCTTATTGTTGTTCTATTACAGTTGTCCTAATTTTCCCCCCATTGCTCTCCGCTGTTCTACCCCACCCCCACAGTCAATCCACACCCTTTTGTCCATGTCATGGCTCATTTATACATGCTCTTTGACTAGGCCCTTCCCCTTCTTTCCCTCCTTATCTTCCTCCCCTTTGGTCACCGTCAGTCTGTTCTGTGTTTCCATACCTCTGGTTCTATTTTGCTTGTTTGTTTTGTTCATTAGGTATGCTTATGTGATATTTGTCTTTTGCCAACTGGCTTATTTCACTAAGCAAAATACTCTCCAGTTCCAACCATATTGATGCAAAGGGTAGGAGTTCCTTCTTTCTTTCTGCTGCATAGTATTCCATTGTGTGAATGTACCACAATGTTTTGATCCAATCATTTACTGATGGACACTTAAGCTGTTTCCAGCACTTGGTTACCCAAATATATGAGGAAAATCCTGGAGGACTTTAGGAAAGATCTTGACAACAACACACTCATAGTAGGGAATTTTAACACCCTATTATCAGTAGTGGATAGATCTTCCAAGCAAAGAATCTACAAGGATATTGTGACATTGAACAACACTCTAGATGAAATGGACTTAATTGATATGTACAGGACCTTTCATCCCAAAGAAGCAAAATACAAGGTCTGTCCCAAAACTATCAGCCGCACAAACTGTTTTAATTATATTGATATTGGCTCGATACTTTTGGGACAGACCTCATATATGTTCTTTTCAAATGCCCATGGAACATTTTCAAAGATAGACCACATGGTAGGACACAAAAACAAGCCTCAACACATTCAAGAAAATTGAGCCTTTAGCTTATTTTTTTCAAAATAGAATATATGTGTTTATCATTTCTTCTCCCATCAGTGTTCACTTACAGTGCCCATATACTATTATTTTCCTGGCTCTTCATTACTTCCAGTTTTTCATTCTTCTAAGATCGTTTTCCTCCTGAGGCACATCTTTCAGAATTTCTGTTAGTTCAGTCTGTTGATGACAAACCCTCTTAATTTTTGTTTGTCTAAAAACATCTTTATTTCAGCCTCCTGTTGAAAATTTTCATGAAAGTTGCCACCCTTGTGGTCTCAGCTTTGGGTGGGCAGGGTTTCCCATAAGCATTCCTACCCAGGTTCTGACTTCCAATGAGTCAGAGCCCTAGGGTGAAGTGCCTGCATGTCCCCAGGTCCATCTGTGGGAGGACAATGTCTATCTCATGAAGGTCACTGGAGATGCTTAAATGAGATAACAGGTAGAAAACTCCTGGCACAGAGGAGGAAGCCAACCAAAGGTAGCTATTTGTGTTTCAGCTGAAAACTTCAGCTCCTTAACTTTAGGTTTTTAATGTTTATGCTTTTGCAAATGGAAGGTGAAATGTGGCCTCCTTAGAGCCACCAGTGCCCGAATCTTTGCAATTGGTAGTGTCCCCCAACACTTCAACACATGAGACAAGAAATAAGGGAGGCTCAATATCCAACTGGAGGCAGGTTAGCAAATGTTCCTCCCAGCGCTACATGGAGAGATCGTCTCTTTTGTTCTAATAACCCAACCCAGGCAGCTGATACAAAATCCATTTTTGTCAGGTCTACAGTCCAGTCATTTTTTTAAAGATTTTATTTATTTATTTTAAGGGAGAAGGGAATGGAGGGATCAAGAGAGTGAAAGAAACACCAACCGTTTGCCTCTCACATGCCCCTCAACCAAGGGCCTGGCCTACAGCCCGGGTATGTGCTCTGACCAGGATTCTAACTGGCAACCTTTCACTTTGTGGGATGACACACAACCCACTGAGGCACACCAGTCAGGACTAGTGTTTGTTTGATTTTTTTATGCCACCAGGTCCAACTTCAGATCACCTGATTTGGTGCTGAAGCCATATAAATTCAGAACAAGAATCTGCTTAGAAGCCAGGGTCAGATGTCATAGTAGTGGCCAGCCTCAGGAAGAGTCTGAAAGTAACCTTGAAGCTACTGCCAACATCACCCTTGACTCTGCTAGAGGATGAACTTGGCTTCTCTCTACCTCCACCACCTTGTACCCTCCACACCACCACCACCCCACTGTTCCATTGGCAATCCTGAAGTGGAAGATGCTTCATCTTCAAGTTTGGATCATCTACTCTGAGAGTTCTAACTGCTGGGGTTGGAAATAAAGCAGAAAGGACCAGGTGATGTATTTGGCAGGATGAAGGGCATCAGGTTGCTCACTTGCTTCTCAGCATCAGCATCCAAGAACAAGCAATGGCAACAACTTTGTACTTGGGCAATCCGCTTATCCAGTGCATGACACTAACACCTTGACCCTGCACCCCAAAGTCACAGAACCTCTTAGCCCTTACTCCACATGAGAGAAAGAAGATGTTCTTTTCCAGAAATAGAAGGAAATACTGAGTATTATGGACTGAACTATGTTCTTCCAAAGTTCATATGTGGAAGCCCTAACACCCACTACCTCAAAATATATTTGGGGATAGAGCCTTTTAAGCGGTGACTAGGTGAAAATGCGGCTGTTAGGGTGAGTCCTAGTGCAATCTGATGGGGGTTTATATAAGAAGAGGAAATTTAGACATCAGGAGTGGGCACACAGAGGAATGACCCTATAAAGAAACAGCAGGAGTGTGGCCATCTGCAAGCCAAGGAGAGAGGCTTCAGGAGAAACTAATCCTGTAGGCATCTTTAACTGGACTTCTAGCCTCCAGAACGGTGAGCAAAGTAATTCCTGTTGTTTAAGCCACCCAGTCTGGGACACTTTGTCGTGGTAACTCAAGCTAAACCAAGGAGCCACTGACTTCATGGTCTGTTCACTCCAGGCAGCTCTGCATGCTGTTTTTGTGGCATGGCTCCTTCTCTAAGGCCAGTAATACCAAGTCCAGCACAGGTAAAGTCCCTTCAAGAGCTCAAGGGACCCCCCACCCCTAACAACTTATCCTTGAACCAGGAAACAGAAGAGCTAAGTCCCAGCAGAGAGCTGTGTTTCAGGGCTTTAGTCAAATTGGGTTTCATTTTTCACACTACTTTCTCAAGTACAAATTGAAGAAGGAAGACTATTTTTCTGAATCCATAGCTTTGCACATTTTTAAATGGGCCAGTGGTCCAGCAATGGTTAAAAACCACTCCCCTACAATCCTTCTTTATTAATATCTTCCTCCTTCAATTTGAGCAGAGTTGTACTTTGCTCCTTACCTCTTCCAGTTTCTGGTGACTGCCAGCATTCCTTTCCTTTTGGTCACAAACTCTAAAAAAATCTCTGTTTCTGTCTTCACATCCCTTTCTACTTTTATGTGTGTCAGTTCTCTCTTGTTCACTCTCTTATGACACCTATGATTGGATTTAAGGCCCCCTTAGATAATGCAGGATAATCTCCCCATGTCAAGATCCTTGATATAACCACATCTGCCAAGACTGCCTTAGTTTATAAGATAACATTTATGGGTTCCAGGGATTAGGACTTGATATGTTTGGGTGGCCATTAATTCAGCCTCCTACAGAGTCCGAGCTTTTTCTATACACTTTCAGGAAGATCATGGACCCAGGTAGGAACATCTGTTCCGGAGATGCATTTCACCACCGGTAGGCTGTGAACAGACACATCAGAGGCAGGTACATTTACTTACCATCTCTCTACACGTCCAAATCAACTACAGTGCTTGTTAAAATCTAAAATCACACTCCCAGTCCTAATCCGAAATCAGAATACCCCAGAGGCCAGGCCCAGGAATCTACATTTCTTGTTTGTTTGTTTTAGATTTTATTTATTTAGTTAGTTAGTTAGTTAGAGAAAGGGGAAGGAAGGGAGAAAGGGAGGGAGGGAAACATTGATGTTAGAAAGAAACATCGATTGGTTGCTTCTCTCATGCCCCAACCCTGGATCAGGCCTGTAACCCTGACTGGGAATCAAACCAGTCACCCTTTCCTTTGTGGAAGGACACCCAATCAACTGAGCCACCCTGGCCAGGGCCCAGGCATCTACATTTCTAACAAGCTCCTCAAAATGTTTCTGGAACAGCTAGTCTTGCACCCATAGTTCAGTGAAAAATCAATTAACAACCTGGGTGTCTAAGTCCACTGTTAAACGGACACATGTACTGTCACCTTCTTCACAGTGAGAGACGTCGGTGCAAGCCTATTTGCAAAACGAAAGTTCTAATGTTCTTTTCCCCCTCTCCCTTCCCACTATACGAACGTGAGGTACTTTGTATGTTTATTTCTTTTCGATCCCACTTTGTGTTTAATGCACTTGGCCTCAAATGTGCGGAGCTAGGGCAAGAGAAAAAGGGAGGTGCGGAGAGTCACAAACTCTTCCAGGCAGTTGCAACCAAGCTGCACCTGATGCTCGGTAGAATTGCAGCCCACTCTCCCACCCCTAGCCTCCTGTATAGTTTGCCTCAGCCGGAGTCTGTGCAGCGAACCATCGCACCCCAGACTTTTTGATTGGCTGAGCGGCGGCGGGTCACGCCTCCTTTATCTCCGTGGACTGGAGATAAAAACAGCCTTGGGGGAACCATGCTGCTTGGATTCCACTCCCCCTAGCTGGGCGGCTGGGCGGAGCAGCTTGGTCCAGGCAATCCCGGGTCACTTAGCGGTGGAGGAGGTGGCCATCCATTTCCCCTTCAGGGTCGCAGAGGCCGAAGGCGGCACCCACAGCTGTCACCCCGGAGCGTCCACTGCCCACCAGCGGAGCACAGGTAAAGAAAAGGAAGCGCGATTGCCCAGCGCAGAGAGAAGAGAGGAAGCCCCACCAGGACTGGGTGGCTCCGCTCTTGGAAAAGCAAGAACTGCGAGGCAGGGAACACGGAGCACTCGCTTGGCCCGGCTGCGCTGAGGGAAGAGGTAGGGCGCCTCTGGATGTTGCCAGTGGGTAGGATTTTCCTGGATTGAGAGGGGAGGCAGGGGGCTGGGGCCTGGAGAGAATCACAAGCTGTCTTGAACCCCTTTGCATCTCCTCATCTCTTCCTGGGGAGGAATATGTAGGTAGGGATGCTCAAGCCCTATTCCCTTTCTTGGCGGCAGGTCATTAAAAGCCAAATGCGAACCTGAATTCTGTGTGGCCAATTTCGGAGCAGGTAAACTGATGATTCCCCCGGGGTGCTGTGATGGGACGGGGGTCGGGAAAGGGAATTCTCCGCTTGGCTATAGAGGAGGCAGCGAGGGGTGGGGAGGCAGGGAGGGAACGGGATGAGGGATGAGGGAGTTTAGGACCCTTCTTTTCCCTGCTCCGCTCTCCAAGGTAGCACAACCTTGACTCCCCGAGGTCTGGGATCTGCGACCCCCAGTGGACAACTTTCTCAAGGCAGCGGCCACCAGTTGCAGAGGCTGGTGGTGAAATAAAGGTGCGCGCTTGTCCCTGAGCTCATGTAAGAATCTGTGAGATAAAGGATGGGGTGTGTGGGGGTGGGGTGGGGGAAGACACTTTAAAAAGGCGGGGGGGTGGTTGAGACCAGGAGGTTAATGAGATCTTATTTACTCCCACAAATCCGTGGTCACTGTGCTCTATTTTGAGAGCCCAGCATCAGGCCCACACATTATTACACTTAGAATTAGAAGCAACAATTGCCTTGCCATCCCTCTTGAAGAAGTGGAAGGATGGATGTGGCTGTCAAAATCTCCCTGTTAACTCGGAGACTCTGGCTGGTTCCATGAGATTGTAATTGCCAGTCTCCTGGAGGGTATTTTCAGGGCAGTAGGCAGATATAAAATGTACCACAGGATATTCAGAAAGGGAGAGAAAAAAAGTTGCAGGCTTATTAATCCTTTATTACCGCCCTCCTCCAGTTATTTTTTTCTTTTTTACAGTTCCTAGAGATAAAAGGAAGATATGCTTTTCTAAAAAGCCTGAACATTTTGCTACTATTCAGATACCAGATCGTCGTTGGTCATGGCCAGCATCATTGCACGCGTGGGTGATAGCAGGCGACAGAATGCACCCTTGCCTCCGTGGGTCCATTCTATGCTGAGGTCCTTGGGGAGGAGTCTTAATCCATTAATGGCCAACATGGCAGAGAGAAACATGAAGTTGTTCTCAGGAACGGTGGCACCAACCTAGTGGGAAGAAACCTTTGAAAACTGGCTCAACCAAGTCAATGAGGTCCTGCCAGATTGGAACATGTCTGAGGAGGAAAAACTTTAACACTTGCTGAAGACCCTGAGGGGCTCCACAAGGGAAGCCATGCGTTTGCTCCAGACAACCAACCCCAACTTAAGTGTGGCAGATTTCTTGCATGCAATGAAATTGGTGTTTGGGGAATCTGAAAGCAGTGTGACTGCTCATGGTAAGTTTTTAAACACCCTGCAGGCACAAGGGGAGAAAGCCTCTCTTTATGTGATCCGTTTAGGAAGTGCAGCTCCAGAGTGCTATTCAGGCAGGGATTGTAGCTGAGAAAGGTGCAAACCAGATTCGCCTGCACCAGTGCCTTTTAGGGGCTGAGCTGAATGGGGACCTGCACTACAGGCTGAAGCATCTTCTCAGGATGTATGCAAATGAGCAGGAGCGTCTTCCCAACTTCCTGGAGTTAATCAGAATGATAAAGGAGGGGGAGGATTGGGATGACACTTTCATTCAAAGAAAGCGGGCCAGGAGATCTGAGGCAATGGTGGAGAGGGCAACCAGCCCAGTGGCATTTCAGGGCTCCCTATGGATAGTTATTGGCAGTGCTGAATGCAGCGTGATAGAAATAGATGACACCCTGGATGACTCAGATAAGGATGTGATCCTGGTGGAGTCCCAGGGCCTGCCACTTTCATTCTCAGGATCTCCTCCCCCCAGAGGCAGGGCCAAACCTCGAGATCAAGTGCAAATCATTGATTCCCCCATCAGTTCCCAGGCTCAGTCTCCTTCTACCAGTGGTGGCTCTGGGTACAAAAATGATGGTCCTGGGGATGTGCGTAGAGCCAGGAAATGAAAATACACAGTCTGTTGTTCATTTTGTGGTGAGGACGGTCACTCCAAGGAAACCTGTGACAATGCAAGCAACAAGACCCAATGTTTGAGAATTTGATAATCACCCTGCAGGAGCTGACACATACAGAGCAGGAGGGGCCAAGAGAGGCTCCTGCTGAGCCCGATAACCCTTCTGAATTACAGTGAGGTGCTGGACCCCAGCCTTAGACTCTATATTCGGAGTCTAGTGATGGCAAAGCTGGGAGGGGGAGGGCGCTTCTAATTGCATGAATTGATCCACAAAGCAGCTTCCTTTTGGGGTGGAGGAGAAAGGGTCTCGGATACCAGCACGGTGGAGGAAGATGGCCTGTCCTCTATCTTTCACACTCTACTTCTGCTGCCTAAGGGTCTATTTTTGTGTGTGTGCACATTTTCCTGATGGTTTTATTCTTTTTGTGAAAGAGGTCTAACTCCTTGTTAAATCTTCAAACAGTAAAAAAAGTAAAGTACAAATTACTTCAAAGTTTCCACCCTTATATGACCATTGATATCCCTTTGATGAACCCTTCTAGATATTTCCCTATACTGATGTATATGTACAGATAAAAGTGTTCAAATATAAGTGCTGTTCTATAGCATGTATTTTTTCACCAAACAGTTTATGTCGTGGGCTTCTTTCTATGCTAATATATATATATATATATATATATATATATATACACACACACACACATATATATAATATTATATATTATATATATATGTATATACATATATATATGATATATATATATATCATATATATATATATCAGCATCTACTTTAATGTCTTTGTGGTATTATTTTAAGAAGAAGTAAAGGAAAATGGAATAAGAGAAATACGGTAAAAAAGCAATAAAGGGGTGGGGTTGTACCCTGATGTGGGGTTTTGAGCAATCTCATTTTGCAGGTGAGGAGAAGTGAAGAAGAAACAGGCTGAAATATTCCCCAAAGGTAAATGGGCAAAGCCTCTTACTACCACCAACTTGTCCCTTAGGCCACAGAGCCAAACTAGGCACCCACTAGTTAACAATGCCCATGCTTTCTTATGGAACGTATCCAGCGGAGTCTGATGGCTGGGGAGTCTAGTGCTGAGGTTATAGTCCAAAATGGTGAGTCCAGAGGCTCCATTCCTGGTCCTTTTGGGGAGGGACAGCTCTCTCTCCTCTAGGAAGATTTCTTAAATTGCTGCTGCTACTTCTAAACAACATTGTGGTCACAACCAGGAATCTCTCTTGTGGGTTGAAATTGCGCCCCCTCCCCACCCAATCTCCAGTGAAGGGAAGGAGAGAGCAGCTACTCCTGGAATCCTAGCACCAGAGGCTCAGCCAATAGCCCTGGAACCTCACCCAAAACCCATAAGCCCTGAAACTACATACATGTGTCACACAGGAGGTCGGCCCTGGGGATCTCCACTGCTCATTCAGGTAAGCCACAAAAATATAAAAAAATAAAAACAAAAACAAAAAAAAACCCACAAGGAGGTCTGGATGAGCAGACATACCTTTATTATATTACAGGGAACACCAATGGTGGCAGATCAGTGAAGCAGGATAGTACCTCCCTGAGCCCAAGACTTGCGTTAAGGGGTCCCAGACAAAGGGGGCACATGTCTTGCACATGACTAAACTGCATGACCTCAGTGTCTCCATGCAGAAAGAAAGAGTCAAGAAACAGTCACAGGTCAAGAAGCCACTCCCAAAATGAGATAAGGAGGGAATTACAATATATTTCCAAAGCAATACACATTCCTGGCCAGGAGCCCTCTGACCAGTCTTCCATCATGGGGGTTGGAAGATCCATGTCCAGCATGACCCCACACTCCAGCCCAGCATTGCTCTTCCACCTTATATTTTTTGTGATACATTCTTCTACTAGGTGAGTGTACACACTGCATTCATACACCACAGATACAGTTAAGGCTACACCCCAAGACTAAAAGTGCAAGACAAAACCCAAAGAAACCTAGCAGAAGGAAATGCCACCAGAAACCTAGAGAATTCCACCAAGTTGTAAAGGGGTCAGAGGCTATGGCCAATATATCATGAATCTCAGCTCCTAGGGCAGTTGAGGCTTGGGATACACTGCGAGAATTATCAGGGATAGACTCTAGGTGTGTAGAATGGCACAGATGCTCCCTTGGGCAGCAGTGAATAAGTCTAATGCTATTCTATTCTGCAGTACAATGTTCCTCATTTGAGTTACCTTGTCATTGCCAGAAGGCCCAGGCATAGCCCTCAGGGATGGCGTGGACGTCTAAAATACATTCCTGAGATTGATCTATGACCTCTAGTGTTTATACAGTCTTCACCACTTGCTTAGCAGCCTTAAGGTCTGGTCATGCTCTTTCTCCCAACCCCAGCCAGCTGCTTTGTCGGGGAGGCGATAAAGAGGGTGCACTAACTGAGCTAGGTGTGGCATAAAAACCTGTCAGTACCCCAACAACCCTAAAAATTCTTATAATTGCTTCGGCTTCTGTGAGATTGGGAAAACCTGAATTTTATCGATCACGGTGGCAGGCATCACCTTTGTCTTACCCGACCAAACAACACCCAGGAACTGGACAGGTAATCTAGGCTCTTGTTGGAATTGACTGCCCATCCTCAATCCTGGAGGTGAGCCAACAGCTGAGGAGTGGCTCACTCTCACTGTGTAAGAGAATCAGAGGTCAGCTTAATGTCCTCAATGTAATGGTACAGTCTCACAGAGGATGGTACAGTCCAAGCAGCTAAGTCTTGGGCCACAAGGCCCTGGCAAACAGCGGGGCTGTGCAGGTAACCTTGAGGCAGAATAGCAAATGCCCACTGGCGGCCCTCCCAGGTGAAGGCAAACTGGTCCTGGTTTTCAGGATCAATGTCAATAGAGAAAAAGGCATTAGCTAAATCTAATGTGTAATGGTATGTGCCCAGCTCATGGCTGAACTGGCCTAGGAGACTAGCTATGTTAGGCATGGCTGCAAAGACTGGGGAATCACCTTATTCAGGTCTTTATAATCTACAGTCACGTGTCAAGTTCCATCCTGCTTTCCGACAGGCTACACAGGTGAGTTGTAGGGGCTGTGGGCCAATCTGATGATGTTCACCTGAGTCAATTCTTCTATGGTCTCTCCAATCTCCTTATGGCCACTCGGAAGGTGGTATTGTTTGGTGGCCACTATTCTATGAGGAGTGGAAAATGACACGGCGGGTGTCTGGCGTGACCCCTCAAAATGTCCTTTACAACTCATATGTGGAGGCAAAACTCCCCCATGGTGGTCTGCCTATAGGCACATGCCAACTAGAATGTCAATTCCTAGGATATACTCAGGGACAGGGGAAACACATATCTTGTAGAGGCATGGTGGTAAACACTCTGTTCCAAGAGTCAGTGTTATGGATCTTCTAAATCTCTCTGGGTTACCATAAATAAGAGAACACTCAGCAGCAGTGTCAACTAAAGCCAACACGCTGTGCACTCTTTGGGGACCAGTAAAATAGCAAGTGCTACATGTGGCCTCCGGTTCCCACAGGGTCCCTGTAGACAGGTCCCTCAGCTATCCCCCTATGCACTGACCCCTGCTCATGGATTATCCTCCGGATGGCCTGGAGGCAACTCCACCTGTAGAGCAGCCATGAAGTCAGCCATGCAGTGTATTGGCTCTGGGGATGTCAACGGGACCAGTCTAGTTGGTGGTGTCCATTCCAATGTTTGGACAGTAGATGCCATTATGGTCTGGAACTGTTGCTCAGGTTTCTGTTGCTGCCGCAGACTTACATGAATGTTGTTAGGCTTTTTGTGTATCTTATCTTTATCAGCCTCAGCCTTTACCAGATTATTCTAATAGCTGTTTTCGGGCTACTTTCACTGGACCTTTCTGCCTACATTGCACAGTTGAATTCTCTCCCCTTTTTTCTTCCTTGTCCTTCTTTTCTACATGTTTGATTCCTTTGTTTTGTGTTAGTACCTCTACTTCCCTTACATCCACAACTGTCTGTGCCACTTCTCATACAGAATCATCCACCTTGGTGGACAAAATAGGTACCAGGGTGCCAAGGTAAGCCGGGGTGCTCTTTGCACAACCTGGTCCCTCGTTCCCGTGGTAAATCTTTCCATATCTGGCCCATTGGACTGTGGGTTATAGATGGAGCGTCACATGCCCTAGCTCCAGAGGGACTGCTGGAGCTCTAGTAAACTGGTCCAGCATGGGTTAGAGGAGGGTAGACCCCTCTCATTAAGCCATACACCACGGTACAGCCAGCCATTAGCCGCACAGGAGGATAGTTGCGTGACTGGCTTGGGCTTCAGCCCTGTGAATTCTGTCTCAGAGAGGGATGGGAGGGTCACAGAAAACATGTTTTAATTCATCTCCCCGAAGCAAAATGCCATCAGCCTCTATGATCCCACAGTGTCAACAGCCTGCTATGGATTCACACCCTTTCTCTCTGAAATTAGCAGCCAGTTCCACTAGCTCTGCAGGGGTGTAGGGACACAATGTAGTGTGTGAGGTCTGCTGGGGAGGTGGCACCGGAGTGTTCTGCAGCTCCTTAATCTTCTGAGTCATAATCGGATGAGCTGTAAATTTTCCTTCTTCTACCTCTAGAGCCTTCTTGCCCTCATCTATCAGGATCTCTTTGGGCGCTTTCCCTTTCAGCTGTAGGATCCCACCTGCGAAGATTCCAGTTAGACTGTGCCCCTTTTTCCCGTATATATGGGTGGGTGCTGGGTGGCTGCTAGTTGCCATCCATGTCTCCTGGCAAAGTGGCATGCTAGGTCCTGAAATTGCTCACTGGTCTGTTCTAATTGTTTTCCTGAGGGCGTCCTTATTGTCCGCCATGAGGAGATGCATGGCCCTTTCTAAGCTTCAGTTCCTCTTCTAAATGCACAGCACGTGCCTCCTCCGCCTCTGTCTGTCTGTCAGTGACCCTCCCCAGCACTGCCAACATTAGCCAGCCCATGGCGGCAGTGACAAGGCTGAGATCTTTCTTTTCCCCTAGGCACCCTGCTTTCCCACGTGCTGCAAGTCTTGTCGGAGGCCAGCGGGAGTTTCAGGGGCCCGCCCATGCCATGGCAGTCCCATGTATTGAGCAGGTTTGCCACCTTGTATCACATAGAATTTGCAGGCCAGCCTGAGATTCCTCCCAGCATCCTCTCCAATCCCCTCACCTCAGCATAACATTGCCCACGGTTAACTCAACTTGGGGGATTTTCAGGGCATCCAAATACTGCCAACTACACCAATTTTAACACGGGAGGTCGAATCTTGACTGCTTTTTCAGATAAGCTGAAAAAAATCCCAAGGAGGACTGTGCGAAGCAGACATAGTCTTTATTACTCACATTACAGTGGGTACCGATGGTGGGAGATCTGCAAAGCAGGACCACACCTCCCTGAGTCCTCGACCAAGGGGACTCGTGTCTTGCCTGTGACTCTAACCTACATGACCTCAGTGTGTACGTGCAGAAGGAAAAGGTCAAGAAGCAGGCACAGGACAAGAAGCAGCTCCCAAAAGGAGATAAGGAGAGAATTACAGCCTGTTTCCAAAACAATACACATTCCTTCTGGCCAGCCTTCCATTATGCGGGTTGGAGGAGCCACTGTCCAGCACGACCCCACAACATGCTAGAGGAGTCAACGTAAGAAGTGTTGAAAGCTGTAGGAGTTCTTATGAGTTTGTTGGAGCCAAACTGACAATTGCCAGGAAGCAAAACCTCAATGGATCGAGAAAATGCTCTAGAAAAATGGTAGTTCAGCAGCTTATTTTATACATTACAATAAAACTAGGAGGCATAAGGGGGTTACATGAAATCTATTGGTGATAGATTAGGGAGGCAGGAGAAAGCAAAGCAGGGAAACCTCAGCTTGGATAGACACGTACTCCTTTTATGCAGGTGGGTACAGGATAGTTAACAGTCAACAATTAACACAATAATCAAAATAATGAAGGGATTCGTGGACTCGAATCTGGTGTGGTTGTTGTACCTGGAGGGGTCTGGAAAAAGGGAAGTTACCCTGACATTCCAAAGGTCTGTTATTCTTGATGCAAAAAAAATAATAAACAGGCTCGATTAAGGTAAAGATTGACGTATCAGGGAAGATACAGACCTAGGACAATGACTGTCCACCAGGAACTGCTTTTGGTTTAGGAAGTTTTTAATTTCAGACCATCCTATGCGGTTACTCAAGGTCTCTGAGTTTGTAAGGCCATCATGCAGGTCTCCCCGGAGCTTGTCAGATTTAGTATGTGGCCCCTTTTCTTCCACAGAGGACACAGACAGCCCAGGACTCCAAGTCAAACCCACACCAATCTGAAAATTGAGAATAGCTGGGGAGGGATAAATAACAACCTAACGGCCAGGACGCATGAAGGAACCATGAGAAAGCCACAGGATTTTAGCAGAGTGGAGGGCATTCATGAGGGAGAAGGAAAAAGAGGGATCTTCCCAGGAACCTGTCCTGTCCCCTTTCCTGCTCTCATACTGGAGGGTGACTTTTTTTTTAATGGCATGTGTGACCTCAGGCCCTAAGGGTCCCTGTGTCTCTTGTAGGTGCACAAGTGCCTTCTCAGTGAGTAGGATAAGGCTGGGGGTGTGGGGATGCCTGCGTTGAAGGCATTGGGTAGGAAGAAATTGAATGCACAAGCCTGAAGATCTGAAGGAGTTTGTCAGGCAGGAAATTGGTGCTTCACAGAGCTGAGAAGGCAGAGTGTGCAGCACTCTGGTGTGGGAGATGATGCCTCATGGGAGAAGCCCAGCATTGTGTCGGTAAGGAAAAGACAGTTAGGGTCACAACGACCTGGGAGAATCACATGGGGATTGACAAGGCCAGGAAGCTTGGTAGAAACAGAAGATTCCAGGGTCCCACATGGAACTCTGGGCTATGTTGTATTGTGAATGGCGCAGGTTGAGGGGCCTAGGAAGAAATATTGGTGTTCTAATTATGGTAGCAGTTGATGAGCTGCTCACAGGCACTGTAAGAAGCCAATGCATCAGCCCTGGCTGGTAGCACAGTGGAGAAGGTGCCGGCCTGTGAACCCAAAGGTCGCAGGTTCGATTCCCAGCCAGGGCAACATAACTAGGTTGCAAGCCAGGTCTCCAGTCAGGTCTGTGGCTGGAGGCAGGTGAAAAGCAACCATACATTGATGTTTCTCTCCCTCTCTGCCTCCCTCTCTTCCCCTCTTTCTAAAAATAATAAAATAAAATCTTTAAAAAAAAAAAGAAGAAGAAGAAGCCAATGCAGATAGAAGGGAGAAAAAAGGGGATGGATATAATACAACAATAATAATAATAAAAAAAGAAGCCAATGCAGGCTTTTTTGAAAAAAAAATTTTTTATTGATTTGAGAGAAAGAAAGGGAGGGAAGGAGGGAGAGAGTAGGAGAGAGGGAGAGAGATACCCATAGGGAAAATGAAACCAATTCGCTGTTCCATCCATCCACACACCCACTCATATTCCTGTGTCTGCCCCTACCTGACTGAGATCAAGCCCACAACCTTGGTGCATAGGGGCAATGCTCCAACCACCTGAGCCACCCAGCCAGGGCAGAAGCCATTGCAGGCTTATCTAAGGAATTTAACCCTTAATTCCTTTCTTTCTCTCCCTTAATTTTCCCTTTGGAGGTATCTGCCCTCCCTCATCTAGACCAGATTTGAATGTTGTTCCACATCCTGTTCATCTTCTCTCAATTTCCCTCTGTGAATACTTGTTGAATATTTGCCAAAGATATGGTTTATCCCGTTATAATCTCTTCCTGGCACCAGATAGAATAGAAATATAACATTTAAAATTTTTAATTTTTTTGAATATTTTATTTCATTATTTTTTTAGAAAGAGGGGAAGGGAGAGAGGCAGAGAGGGAGAGAGACATCAAAATTTTAAAAATTTTATTGTTGTTGTATTATATTCATCCCATTCCCCACCCCCTGCTCTCCCCTAGAAAGATACAGCTTTTTGAAAAAATAAAGAATTTCTGGCCATACCACTACCCTCCTTTTTACCGGAATTAGCTTAGGGCTCTGGTATAAATCAGTCCTTTGAAAACCTGTTCTGTGATTCACAACCCCCCTCCCATTTCTTCCCTCTCCATCATCCTCTGTTGTGTACATTTGAGAGTCTACATTTTTTCACCAACCTGATGCAACCTGACACTTAAAAAAAAAAAAAATGTGTGTGGCACTGGCTTTTCCTTTACTCAAGAAATATATGTTCTCCATAATTAGAAGACATGGAAACAACACACTGGATATTCAGATCAGACTAATAAGGTTAGCCAAAAAAAAAAAAAAAAGGCTTCATTTCAAATTATGGGTTTATTTTCTTCCTTTCTGCTTTCATTCACAGTGGTCACTGAGATGAAAATCACTCTTGTGAGAAGAATCTGGACTCTGAGTGCCCTTTTGCATTCTGTGTCCCTCCTTCTTGAAATTCTTTTGCTTTTGTTTCCATGACACCCTTCTCTCATGTTACCCGCTGCCTGACCTTTCGGGCACCAACTTCTCAGTCTCTTTTGCTGAATCTTCTTCCTTTTCCTGGTCATCTAATAATAATAATAATTACAACCAATTTATTAAGAGCTTACTATGTGCCAGGCATCCTGTACCAAGTCCTTTACATGCATTAGCTCATTTAATCTCATCAACCCTATAAGAAAGGTATATGATTAGCACATATTTCAGATGAGAATGCAGCTAGTTAGCATTTGAGCCAGAGGTCAGACTCCAGGATGAGAAGCCGAGGCTCCTTACATGTCCTAGTTCTCAGATGTTCACAACACTCTGTGATGTAGTGTTATTATCTATCTACACATGACATATCAGGAAACTGAGGTGTGTGATTCATAACTGCCTCTCCTAGGGGTACCCTGTATAAGAGTGATTAGCACAGGTCTGGTTCATTGCAGGCTCTGAAGAAATGTTAGCTAGTAGTACTCTACTACTAGGATTCATTACTCTGCTACAGGAGGATGGGAGAAAATGAAATGTTGTCTATACCATGCAGAAACTGCTGACTTAGTGTTAATCTGATGATGTGACAGTCTGGCCCTAAGAGCTACATCAAGGCTGGCCCTTGACAGGAACAGGAGTGAATTAAAAAATACCTGAGAGTTTAACAACGATGATGATGAAATGATAAGGGAACACTCATAGAATGCTGAGGTGGGTTTCTCCTGGTTTTGTGTGTCCTTAGGGACTGCCTCCTTCCCCCCACTTGTCAAAGGCACCCCTATGCTTTCAGATAGTTCGGTTCCAGTCAATCATCCCCCTCCCAAATCACTTCCCTGAGCAACAGTTGGGAGCTAAGGGCAAGGGGAGCTGATGTCAGAGGGACACAGAGGCTCCCAGGTGTGTGGTTGGAAGGTGTGACTGAGGTCTGAGGAGTCCTTTACAATACAGCTAACTCTGACATCCTGTCATTACCAGGGACTTCAGAGGCAGGGTATCAAGGGGCAAAGAGAGTGGGGCTGGGTTTCACACCTCATCCTGAAGGGATGTACGGATCTCCAGCAGTAGCATTTCATCTCAGACCAGAACTCACAACTTATTATGGTCTCTCACAACTGCTCCTACAGATATGTGCCATTTCACCATCCCCATTTTACAGACCAGGACACTGAGTCACACAAGATCAGACAGCTAGTAAAAAGTGGAGCTGGAATCAAACATCAGGTCTTCTCCTTCCCAGAGCCAGAAGTTTACTGTTGTGCTGTGAAGTCCTCCCTAAGGTAAGGTATATGAAATAGCTGATCCATTTATTTGCTGCATGCCGAGGACAGGTTTACGAATTGTCATACTCATGACCTAAAGTCTGCACAGGATAGCCTCAGTTTCCTTTCTTTTATTGAACACGATAGAAAAAAATTATCAACTTAGGAAGCTTCCTTCTCAGAGCCTGAAACCATCTTCTCACATTTATTCCTATATCCAATTTCTGAGATAAGTTACTAAAATTAACAAATTGTTGGTAAGGGTACAGGCAAAGGGTCTCTCTCCCACAATGCTGGTGGGGCTGAGAATCAACACATTTTTTTCTGGAAGGCCAACTAGGAAATGTATCAAAGGTTGAAATTGTTAGGTCTGGCCAGATTGAGAGGAAAAACGACAAGGGAACGGGCCATGAGTTGAAAAGGTTTCTTTGGCCGGCTGCAGAGCTGGCTGGGACCGACAAGGCGGGAAAGTGTCAGCAGCTAACAAAGAAAGGCAGGGCGTTTTAAAGCGGGTAAGGGTGGGGGGAGTTGAAGAGACTCCCTGTGGATGGCTTGGAGGCAGTTGGCTCCAAGAATATCAAGGCTTACTCCCAGCGGGGAGTTACCCGCTTCTCACGGGCAGGCTGCCGTATCCCTGAAGAGGACACAGGCCTGGCCAGCACACCAAATCATCTTAAAAGGACACAGGTGGTCACTGTCATCAGCAGTTACTGAGCAGGCAGCACTTTTAATGGGGTTTGCTACAATTATGCCGGGATTCCCAGAAACCAGGTCATGCCTAAGAGAAATATGAAACCCCCTGAAACCAGCCATTTAAATTCCTGAAATCGATGTTAAGAAAATAACTGACCATACAAATGATGTATTATAAAACTGTACATCTGAAATATATAATTTTATCAACCAATGGCACCCCAATAAATTCATTTAAAAGTAAAACAGTAAAAGAAAATATCTGAACAAGTGTAAAAATATTTTATGAACAAAGATATTTACTCTAGGTGGGGTGTTTTGTTTGTTTTTTTATTTTTTTTTGTTTGTTTGTTTGTTTTTGTCATAGTGAAAAACTGAAAACAACATGAAAGACTATGAATAAGGTTTGGCTAATAAAAAGTAAGCTCCACACTTGGAATGGAATACTACATATTTAAAACTCTAGGTGTGTCTTCAAATCACTGGGCTTCACCAGACAAACGAACTGGGGTGCCTCTAGAAAACAGTTTAAAAGACCACCAGTTCCCCAACTTATCTTTGCCTCCCAACAGGCTTTTCTATCAGCCTGATCCTTCCCTTCATCTCACAAAACCCTTGTCAAATTTAGTATCATCTCTTTTGGCACTCCCTCGGGTCAACTTCCTCTGATTCTCACTAGAGATCATTCTATGTATCTTAAGCCATTTTGTTGTCACCGCTGGTATAATTATCTGTCTCTAGGCTTATACTTCCCATGCCTAGCGCAATGTTGTTTGGATATCTCAGCACAGAGTGCAGGCACACTCTCACCTCACATGTTCGCACAGGATATCATTAATGTGCCTGCAGAGGTCCCTCTGCCTGGTCTCTCATCACATTCCATCAAGTATTTGCTCAAATGTCACTTTCTCAATGAGGCTGACCCTGAACCTTGAAAACTGTACTCTACCTATTATTTCCTAAGAAATGTTATTATTGGCCTCCAAGAGACGACTCTCACTTGAGGACAGGGATGGAAAATGGATGCTGATAGAAAAAAGTCAATTTGTGAAAAATAAATGTAGTGAGTTGAAATTTAAAATATAAAATACAATAAAGCTGCATACCTAGCCACTAGCATCCCCTTCCTCTTTTCCTGCTCTATTTTTCCATCAAATTTCTCTCTTCTGTTATACTATATCCTTTACTGATTTATTATATTTATTGACCCCGCAACTGCTCAGGCCTTGACCGCGTACCTCTGCATGAGTCACAGCCGCTCCTTCCGCTGCTGCTTCTTGGTCTTCAAATTCTCTCTCTGTTTGTAGAGCCGGCTGCGCACGACCTGTGTTTTCTTGGGCCGCAAATCCAGGGGTTTGTACTTCTTGTCCCTGTAGAATTTCCCGAGGTTCTCCTTCTGAGTGTGGTTAATGACGGGGAGAACATGGACGATGGATTTGCGAACACCGCGGATCTTTGAAAGTTTGGAAGCCGCGTCGCTGGTCACTTTGGCGACGCGCAGCTGGGACGGCTTCACCTTCAGGTCGTCCCGCTGATTGAGCAGCTCCTCCTTCTTGCCGCGAAGGTCTCGAGCCTTCATTTTGGCCGTCTAAACGAGCTGCTGTAGCCGCCTGCTCGGACAGAAAGACCTATATTAATTTATTTGTGACTTTCCTCACTAGAACACGAACTCCAAAGGGGCAGATATTTTAGTCTCCTTATTTTCCTAGTGGACCCCCAGTTTCTAGAACACTGACTAGAACATGAGCTAGCTCTGAGTAAGTGTTTGTGGCTGGAATGGCTGAAGTGCCTGGCACACAGTAGGCCGTCAGTAAATGGCAGTCTTTATTTTTGCTGCTCTCCCAGAACAGGCTCAGGTGAAGAGTAAACAGTTCACAGTGCCAAACTGCCGTCCATCTTGTTGATGAGATCAGAAACCTGGGAGACATTCTAGATCAACTGCTTGCTTCTCACTCTCCTGAGCTGTCACTTTTTATTTGAACCATTCACTCCCAGCATGGCAGAAACTGAGAGATGGGGTTCTTGGTTCTCTTACCAATATCAGATCATCAAACTTTACGTTTAAGTGTTTCAAACTCCCAGTCACTCCATGTGCATTTGTAAATATTACAAAGAACTGCCCTGTAAAATATAAATGTTTTAGGTAGTCTGCTTTTTTCTATTAAAGAATTGAGAGTAATGATAATGAATATTTCCATTGTTATGTATTGAATGTATCAATAATCTAGTAAGAATTGTTAACCTAATTTTATTTATTTATTTTTAAAGATTTTATTCTTTTCAGAGGGAGGGGAAGGGAGGGAGGAAGAAAGGGAGAGAAAAGCATCAATGTGTGGTTGCCTTTCACCTGCCTCCAGCTACAGACCTGGCTGGAGACCTGGCTTGCAACCTGGTTATATGCCCTGGCTGGGAATCAAACCAGCGACCTTATTAACCTAATTTTAGAGGACATAAGTGAGTCTCAGTAAGGGATAGCAACAGGACTAAGGTTACATAGCCAGTAAACAGATGTTATGTCTGGCACCAAAGTCTGTGAACTTTCCATCATATATTTCAAGTTAAAGCATAGACATTACTGAGAAAAACTGTATTACGGTGGCAGATCAGTTATTGGGGAAAAGGGTAATAAGCAGATATAAATATTTGATAGTTTCTTGTTTGTTAAACACATTAGAGCTGTTTGAAAATTTGTAAGTAAAATAACTTCAAATTTGACTAGAAGGAACATTATGGAAGTTCATATTAAATATCCTGGATGGACCAAGATCTAATTTATCCCAGGAAAATATAACTGAAAATAGAATCTGTTTAGGATCATTGATATCTGAATCTCAATGAATGACATGTAAACTTTTTCTTCTTTGTTTGCCAAAATCCACTACTTTATTCATAAGTAACTTTAGAGCCATAAAAATATACAGAAAGAAAAAAAAAATAAAGCATAGGTAAACACTGAACATCTTGACATATTTCTTTTAAATCTTTTTTTCTAATTCTGTATGTGAGTGTAGTAGATATATGTATAATTTACCTTATTGAGCTTACACTTTCTTTTTTTAATATTTATTTTATTTTTATTTTATTTTTTAATTATTATTTTCAGAGAGAAGGGCAGGGAGGGAGGAAGAAAAGGAGAGAAACATCAATGTATGATTGCCATTCACCTGCCTCCAGCTAAGGACCTGGCTGGGGACCTGGGTATGTATGTACCCTGATTGGGAATTGAACCAGCGACCTTTGGGTTCGCAGGCCAGTGCCAATCCACTGGGCCACACCAGCCAGAGAGAGGTTACACTTTCTATAGATTTTTATATATGATATGGTTATGAAAATTTGGTTCTTTTTCTATTAATAAATGTAATAATTTCAAGAACAGAAAATAAAGGTTGTTTGGCAAAAAGAGGATTAAGGGGTGGGGGTAAAGTCTGAACAAATATAAAGCATACTCCCCAAAAGAACTACAAGAAATAAACACTGAGTTGTTACACGTTGACAAGTACTGACCATTAATTGTAGTAACTATTATTACTTTCATAGAAAAAGCAAAAGAATTGATGGAAACACACCTGAAAATAAAATAATTAAAGACATTAATGTAAAGTCTGAAAGACCTAGGGAAAAATATTTTTTTAAAGCCTCTTTTTAGTGTACTATTAGAAGTTTTGAATGAAAGGAGTGACCTCAGGGTTAGCCAGAGGATGGTGGGTGTGGCCTTCAACACTGTCAAATGCTGGATCCCTGAATATCGCCAATATACCAACCTGTTGATATGGCAAGACTGAATTTATTGTTTGCCTCAATAAGGAAGAACCCCACTTCTCAAAGTTGTGGCAGTGTTTCAGAGAAGAAAGGAAAGGTCAGAATTTACTGATAAATCAAAGTGTAACTTAAGGCAGAGGGTCTTTCAACATGGGGACTTGGTTAGGATTGGGTAAGAATCATGATACCAACAGTGCACAAACTGTAATAAAGAAACAATGTATCTTGACAGGGAGATGTGAAAAATGCCAGTAATGACAGTGGACTGGTAACTAACGTTTATGTAGGTAGTAAGGGATGGTTACATTTCTGTGTCCAGGCTGAGTGTGGGGAGACTGTATCAATTCTCATATTCATAACATTTTAATGAAAAATTAACCTTAGGTATGTGTTTATTTGTGGTGTGAAAATCCTTCAGTTTCCCTGAATTCCAAAGAAAAGATAACACCTATTCTCAGGAGCGTGCGAAGCCTTGAGAAACGAATTAAATTTCTCCAGTCGGCCCAACTCTTAAGGTGTATTATTTTCTTTAATCCTCACTAGCACCTTGTGAAGTAAGCACTATTATTATCCCAGTTGTACCAAGGAGGAAACTGAGGCTCAGGGAGATAATAATTAGCTCGCATTCTTGGGGCTACAAATACACTCTTTTCAGGAACTTCAAGATAATCCACCTTCAACAAAGCTCCTTTATTCTGTTCTGTTCTTTTGTCGAAGGGAACTGGACTCCACATTCATGATAACTTGGCCATTCAGTCCCCTTTGGGGTCTTTTTCCCTTTGGGGAGAAGGGAAGAAAGAGAGAAAGCCTGACCCCCTTCGCCTACTCTAGTTTGACCCTAGGCCGGCTCCCCTCTGTTTCCGAGGCCACCTAGGTCCCAGCTCTCGGCCATTTCCGCCAAGGAAGCCTCGGCCAGGGACGAAGTCGCTCGGCTCCCTTCGCCGCCCCCCGCCCTCGCCCCCGCCCCCGCCCCCGCCCCAAACTGCGCCCCCGCCCGCGCCCGCGCCCGCGCCCGCGCCATCTGCGCATGCTCAGACTGGCTAGCGGCCGCTGTACGGGCTTTGCTAACTTCCGGGTATAAGGCGGGGAGCTACGACACAATAGCCAGTGACGGGGAGGGGTGTGGCACGTTACTAAGGACTCGCACGCTCGGCAGTCGGGACACTTCCAGCTGGAGGCCAGGATGGTTAGGAGCCCTCTCCGACTGCTCCCTTAACTCCACTGCCTCTCCTTTTGCTGTACGCCGGCCGAACGGTGGGGCTGCCGTGGCGAACGTGACCGAAGTCCAGGCACACTTATCAGTATCTTCCTGGCGACTCTGAGAGCAGCTGCGTGAGTTTTGGGGGCAGCAGGTGGTCCTGGGAGGAGACATTTCACCCCGACTTAGCGGCAGTTTGTGCCGTTCCCTCGACACAAAAAGGGAGGGATTTAGTGCCGGCCTTTCGCTTAGCTCTAAGAGGTGCCGGTACATCCTATTGAACCGCCCCAGCACCCTTGGAAAAGGTGTGCTTTCCCCGGGGGTCCCCAGGGGGAGCGGGCCTAGGGGGTGAAGTTTGTACCTGTGACTGTTCCGGCCGGACGTCTTTGCTCGGTAAGCACTGACCAAGTTGCCCCACCCCTACCATTTTCACGGATTTGCCGTGATAGAACAATCCACCTGATTATGAATATGTTTCGAGAGTTGGAAGAAGTGAATTTGTTACCGCACTAGTTTAATCCTTGAAATGGGGGCCTTCGGCGTAATTAACACCCAAAGTAGCAGGAAAGCTACAGGTTATCCATCTTAAACACTGGGATCACCCAACCTGAAACACCGTGAGCACATCAAGACATCTTCTAGTTTCACAGAGATGCTGACTTTGATTTCTGTTAGCACAACCCCAAGCCCCAGCTTGGTGAAGTTTCTGAACCTTCACAATTCTTACCAGGTCTAATAATGGGCTAGTCCAACTGGGACTAGTGTTCAGGTTGAGAAACTAAATAATGTAATTGAGGGCTTTTTAGAGCCTTATACTTTATATACCATCAAATTCACTCTAACCTGTACAGTTTGTTTTCAGTGAATTCAGAGTTGTTGCCGCCATCACCACAATCCAGTTTTACAACATTTCTATCATTCCTCTCCCAAATCCTCTGAACTTGTTTACACTTAATCTCTCCTATCTCTGGCCCTAACAACCACTTATCTGTCTTCTGTATCTATATAGTGCTTTTCTGCACAGCTAGTATGAGTGGAATCCTGCAATATGCGGTCTTTTGTGACTGGCTTATCTTATCCTGATGTTTTCCAGTTCCATCAGAGTTGTACCATCCATCATTACTTCATTCCTTTTTATGGCTGAACAATAATATTCCCTTGTATGGGTATATCATGTTTGTTTATCCATTTATTAGTTGGACACGAGTTGTTTCTACTTTTTGGTTATTATGAGTAATTTTATTGTGCACATTTGCGTCGACATATGTTTTTAGTTTTCTTCATTTCACTGACCCTCTAGCAACCTTAACAAACCTGCGAATTTGAATTCATTCTCCATCTTTCCACTAGAGAGGGCAAGATGCATGTTCACTCATTCTTTGGTATAAGAATGGGATTTGCAGGTCATATGGTAACTGCATTTTTAACTTTTTAAGGAATTTCCAGACTGTTTCCCAAAGTGGCTGTATCATTTAATATTCCCATCGGTAAATGTATGAAGGTTCCCATTTCTCCACATCCTCAGCAACACTTACTTTGGTATCTCTTTGTGATGTTAATCTGCCTAGACTGAGTGGTATTTGGTTTAGCTAGTTTCACTTCACTTTAAGAACACCTTTTTAAACATTTGAATCTAGGAGCAGAAATGATTAATACATGGTTCTTCCTTACAAGGATCTCACGGTTCCTTCAGGATATAGACAAAGAGATAATTACAGTGCAGTGTGTTAAGTGCTCTGATGGAACTGAGCACAGATGATGTGGGGAGCAGAGGAGAGGGACACTGAAACTAGATTGGGGGAAGGATGGAGGAAAGCATTACAGAAGTCTTTTCTAGAAGGGGCTTCCATGTGCCCCTGGGTGGGTGTGTGGGTGTGTGGGTGTGTATTTTTTTCCAGGTTTCAGTAAAATAAAGAATTCAATCAAGTACAGATATTCTAAAAATGTATTCACAGTACTTCAAACATTCTTTTTTTAATTTTTAATTATTTTTTAATTTAATTTTATTGTTGTTGTATTACATCCATCCCTTTTTTGCTCCCCTCTATCCTCTTCCCCAAAGTATTCTTTTTGGACTTTTTCTTAATAAGAATTTTAATTTTAATTTTATTATTTTTCAGAGAGAAGGGCAAGGAGGGAGGAAAAAAGGGAGAGAAGCATCCATGTATGGTTGCCTTTCACCTGCCTCCAGCTACGGACCTGGCTGGAGACCTGGCTTGCAACCTGGTTAAGTGCCCTGGCTGGGAATTGAACCAGTGACCTTTGGGTTCACAGGCTGGTGCCAATCCACTGAGTCACCAGCCAGGGCTTTGTGTGTATGTGTGTGTGTTTAATCAAAATTATGCATATGCAGAATTTTTTAAATCACAGAATTCTACAAGGTGTGCTATTTTAAAAAGTAATAAAGGAGTCTCCAGCTTTCCTCCCCATTCCCTGCTCCCTTCAAAGCAATCACTTTCTATTCTTTTAACTTTTTGGACATTTACCTTTACATATTTAAAGAGCATAGCATGCTTTCATTTGAAAAAGAAAAACAATCAGCCCTGACATAAGACAATCACCATCCTCACTTGCACTGATTTCTAAATTGGTCAGTCCCATTAAGTATTGACACTTGGTTAAATTATGAAAGCCACAGTCACAATGCAACTTACCTCCTTGCAATTTAAGTGAAAGAAGACAGGCATTACCAACATTTAGGTACTACAGTAACTGAAATAAGACAAGATACGTACTTTAAGGGACTGGCTAAGGACTTCTTTTCCTCATGGGTAATTTAGTACCATATACCCTCAATAAGCCAGAACCCAGTTGTAACTGTCAATTAAGAAGAATGTTATTTTCACTCAAACTTTCAAAGAAAAAGCCAAATCACACAACAGCAGTATAGTGTAGGACAGAAGTTGGCAAACTATGACCTGTGAGTTAAGACTGTTTATTCAGATGAACATTTACAATCAGTTTGATGATAGGGAACACTTAACTTTCAATTGCAATGAAAACAAATGTTATTCTTTTCCATTTTTTCATTAGTAGACCTGTATTATAAAACCTTATAGGTGATTATTATTATATTTAGATTTCATCAATGAAAAATTTATAAAACACAATTTTCAGGTAATACCTTTGATTTTGTTATTTGTTCCAGAAAGTTTAGAATGTTTACTATCTGACCTTCACAGAAGGAGTTTGCCAACTCCTGGTTTAATAGAATAAATAGGAATGGGAAGCAATTCCACGGACTTGCTCTGTGACCTTGTGAAGTCATTTCACTTCTCTGGCCTTGATTTTTATTATTTATAAAATGGGGATAAAGGTAATGGGTGGATGAGATATACTCTACAGTGAAACTGCCCCCACCCCCTAAGTTTTTGATTAATTAATGCAAGTATTTATTGAGCTATTACTCTGTAGCAAGAACTGTTAAAGGCATTGGGGATCAGCAGGAAACAAAATTACTGCCCTGAAAAAGGTTACTATTCTAAATGAAAAGAGACTTTAAGATGCAATGTATGGTCTGAAATTGGATCCTGATTTGAACAAATTGGCTTTATAGAACATTTTGGGGGAAGGTAGGGAAATATGAATATGGATGGTTTTTAGATGAGATGAAAACATACTAATATGGAATGGTGGAGGTCATTAACTGAAAACAGAAGAGTATGTACAGTATTACCTCATTTGGTAGAAAATGTATATATATATACATATACATATATGCTCTAGAATGATACATACTAAGCTATTAATAGTGGTAATTTCTGGATGGGTGGGAATATATTTCTATTTAGTTATTTTTGTTTTATAGTTTTCTACATTGAACATATACTTCTTTTGTAAAAAAAAAATTCTAATTCTAAAAAATCTCTCTTCATGGAGCTTACATGCTAGTACCTCTTGTAAGTATTAATACTGCTAAATCTGTTTCCTGGGGGAATATGTGTAAGAATGGAGCATGCTCTTTCCCCCCTGTAGTTAACAAAAAAGTATCAAGGTGTTCTCTGTGAAATAGCTGTAGAATGTAAACTGATTCTGCTGGTAGTTTTACTGGTAAGGAGAGCCTTCTCATACCGAAGGCTTTAGAATGGGATGGGGTTTTGGAGGGTGGCTGCATTTGCCCCGCAGTAATGCAGGTGAGTAGTTGTGACAGACCGGCAACCCCAAAATATTTACTATTAGCCCTTAAAGAAATAGTGGATTCCTATTCTATGCCTGTCTCCATAGGCATGCTGTGGGGAGGGAATGCCCACTTTATAGTTAAATTAACAAATTTATGTTCTGCTTAATAAACTTTGTTCTCTCTTAAACTCTATTAGCATGTGTCAGTATTCCCAATTTCAAATGACTCCAGGTTACTTACAAAATTGGATTTTTTTTTTAATCCTACAAAGCTGAGGTGAAAGCCAATCATAGAAAAACAGGAAAGTTGTTAAAGGAAATGATAGCTTGTGAGCCCTTATCAATAGCTAATTGGTGTTCCATTCATCTAGCTAAGATCTGTTTGTGCTTCTAATTTAGTTCAAGTGCCTGCTCCTTCAAAAACCTCCTCTCCACTTCACTTGATTTCAGTGTCTTGTGCCTGGTTCACCCATAGCACCTTTCTTATAGCCCTCTGTCATAACACTTAGCCCACTGCTCTGTAAGCCTGGATTATTCATTCTGTGGCTGTCCACTAGAGGGGGCAGTGGGTCATGACCATGTATGCTTGTTCTAGGATCTAGCCCCTGAATGTAGCATAATACTCAGCAAATACTGCTCTGAACTTCAGTTTTCTTTTTTTTCCTCTGTAATACACATCCACATTTTCTTACTTTATTTTTTTCCCCTTTTAACTGCATTCGATTTTTCTAAGAGCTATTGCAAGTAACTTGATTTTCCCAATTTAGGAAGTAATTCCAATATAAGAAAACTTAACCTGGATGTCGTAATGCAGATAAAACAAAAATACAAAATTATCCATTATTTACTAAAATCTATTTATTTTAAAGCATTCATAAGTTAAAGTTGGTTCTTATCCATTCAGCTACCCTATGTCTTTTGATTGGTGTATTTAAGCCATTTACATTTAAGGTTATTCTTGATAGGTACTTATTCATTGTCAGTTTTTCCCTTTGTACCTGTGTTCATCTCTGTCCCCCTCTGTTTTTTCATCTTCTTAAAGCAGACCCTTTAGCATCTCTTGCAATGCTGCCTTGGTGGAGATGTATTCTTTTAGCCTTCTTTTGTCTGGGAAACTCATTTCACCTTCCATTTTGAATGAGAGCCTTGCTGGGTAGAGTATTCTTAGTTGTAGGTCTTTGTTTTTCATTGCTTAGAATATTTTTTGCCATTCCCTTCTGGCTTGAAGTGTGTCTGTTGAGAAATCAGCTAATAACCTTATCAGAGCCCCCTTATATGTTATTAGCTGTTTCTCTTTTGCTGCTTTTAGGATTCTCTCCTTGTTTTTGAAATTTACTATTTTAATTATGATGTGTCTTAGAGTGGGCCTGTTTGGGCTCATATTCCTGGGGGCCCTCTGTGCTTCCTGCACTTGCATGACTTTTTCTCAAATTAGGGAAGTTTTCTGTCATTGCTTTTTCAAACAGGCTTTCTATCCTTTGGTCCACCTCCCCCCTTCCCTTTCTCCCCTCCCTCTCCCCTCCTCCTCCCTCCTCCTCCTTCTTTCCTTATGATATGGATATTATTACATTTCATCTTGTCCTACAGCTCCCTTAAAACCACTTTATTCTTTTGAACTTCAGTTTTCTTATTGGTAAAAACGCATGTGTATTAGCTATTCAGTGAATGCTTGTTGAATTAATGAACGAATTACGTATAAAAAATTGTTTGGACTATATTGGAAATTGTGAAAGACTGCTTCAGCAGTACCCAGAGTAATCAGGGGTTGTTTTGTTTACCCTGTTTATACCAGCAACACGTATGTTACATTGCTCACCCCAACTGGGGCAGCGTTCATGTTTTCTGTCAGCACTTACTGAGTGCTCACTGTTTACTGGAACTATGGTAGATATTTGGGATACAGCAGAATAAACACAGGCATCACCATCATGGAGATTACATTCTAGAGGGGAAAAGGGTCAGTAAACAAATGAAGTGATACATAAAAATATATTGCAGACTAATCAATGGTAAAGAAAATAAATACGATAAATTAGAGTCATTGAGTTAGGCTGTTACATATCTGGTGATCAGGGATAGCATCTTCAAAGAGGTGACATTTGAGATGAGACTGGAAAAATGAGTCAATCATGAAATAAGCTAGGAAAAGAATATTTGAGAGGAAGAAGCCATTGATTTGTCAGACTGACTGGTGAAGACCCTGTTGAAATTGGAAATTCTGTCCGCTTCTGTTTGAACCAGCTGACCCTGATGACTTTTCATCCAGTTTTTTTCCTTTAAGTGTACCCTGGGAAGGGGCGGCTAAGACTAACCTAGAGTCAGTCCCTCTCGCCCCCAGGGCATCCCTCCCTAGGGCAATGATTCCTACAGAAGCTGCCACCTTATTATGGGTCCAAATTGTTTGCTTGCATTGCCCCTCAGCACTCGAAAAGGTATTGTTTCGCTGTTGCTGGACAAGGGAGTTCTTAATTGTTAGAGCAGAAAATATAACTGAAATAAAACTGAACTGCTAAAAAAAAAGAATATTTGAGACAGAATAGTGAATATAAAGGCCTTGAAGTCACACAGTATTTGGCACATTGAAAAATGTAATGAGGCAAAGAGGCTAGAAGAATGAAGAAGTTGGGGTCATTTTAATTAGCAGACAGATGTAGTTTACTACACAAATTAAGTCATGTTTGCACTTGAATTAGGTTTTGTATAAAATTGCCAGTCAACAATGTGTTGAGTAGAAAGAAGCTATTTAATGAGTTTAAGAAGAGTGACAGGATCTCTCTTTCTGTGTTTCTAAAACCTTAGGGAAAAAATCTCTATGTGGTAGACAAAATAGCACCCCCAAGATTTCAATGTGCTAAGCCCCAGAACCTGTGAAATATGTTACTTTACATGACAAAAGGGACTTGGAAAATGTCATTAAATTAAAAATTATAACAGGAGGTAATCCTGGTGGGTCCATTATAATTACAAGTGTCCTCCTTATAAGAGGAAGACAGAAGGGACAGAGTCAGGGGAAGGAGATGTGATGATGGAAACAGAAGTCATAGAGATTTGAAGATACTATGTTGCTGGCTAGGAATGTAGGCAGCTTTTAGAGGCTGAAAAAAAAAAAGACCCAGTCAGGGCGCATAACCAGGTTGCAAGCCAGGTCTCCAGCCAGGTCCGTAGCTGGAGGCAGGTGAAAAGCAACCATACATGGATGTTTCTCTCCCTTTCTCCCTCCCACCTTTCCCCTCTCTCTCTAACAATAATGAATAAAATCTTTTTAAAAAACCATTGTGAAAGTCAGACCTTCAGCATTGTAATATACATCTGTGGCATTTTAAGCCACTAAGTTTGTGGTAATCTGTTACAGGAGTTAATACTCCCCGTGTGAAAAGATAAACCCAAACCTAAAGAGATTAAGTGATGTACAGGGGTAGAAAGGAGTGGGGTAGAAAGGATGGGAAAATGGGAATGGGATAGAAGGGATGGGAAAGGGACATTTTTCTTAGTTTACCTTTTGTATATAGTTCTGACTTTTAGAAGGATGTTAATATTTCACATACTAGTCCTGACTGTTGTGGCTCAGTAGGTTGGGTATTGTTCTGCAAAGCAAAAGTCATGGGTCTGATTCCCTGTTGGGGCACCTACCTGGTTGGGTTGTGGGTTTAGCCCCTATCCAGGGCACATATGAGAGGCCACCAGTCAATGTTTCTCATATCGATGTTTCGCTCCCTCTCTTTTTCCTTCCCTTCCTCTCTCTAAATAAATAGATAAAGTATTTTAAAAATATTTCACATAGTAAAAAAAAAAAAAAAATTAATCAATATGGATGAAAGGAGGACCCAAAATGGAATACAAACAGAAATAAAGGCACTTAACTTTATTGCAAATGAATAACAACCACAATGAAGGGGTGGGAAAAATAACTAACCTAAGTGTTACGAACTGAATTGTGTTCTCTCAATCCATATATTGAACCTCCAACCCCCACTGTATTTGGCTGTAGGGCCTTTACAGATGTAATAAGGTTAAATGAGGTCATAAGCATTGTGTCCTTCCTAATTCAGTATGACCAGTGTCCTGGGATGTGTGCACATAGACAAAAAGGTCATGTGGGAACACGGTGAGAAGGTAGCCATCTGCAAGACAAGGAGAGAGGCCTCAGGATAAAGCAAATATTGACACCTTGGTCTTGAACTTCTAGCCTCCATTTTGTTTAGTTCTTTTTGATCTGTTCTTCCATTTGGACCATATTGCTCATTTTGGCAGCCTCCCTGTGTTTGTTTCTATGTGTTAGATAAAGCTGCTTTGACTCGGTGACTTGGTAGCATGGCCTAATGTAGTAGGTGTCCTGTAGGGTTCAGTGGCTCAGCCTCCACTATCACCCAAGTTGGGTACTTGAGGTGTGCCCTTGGTGTGGGCTGAATACACCCTCCTCTTGTAGTTGAGACTTGATTGCTGTTGACAGATCAATGGGAGGGATTTACCCAGGCCAGTCAGCTGCAAGGGCTGGTTGTGACCACTGACCACCAACCTCCATCCTCTGTGGAGGATAAGTGATGCCAGGGCCCCCTCCATGGAGCAGGACTTACTTCAGCAGGTCTCCAGTGCCTGCTGGGTCTGTCCCTTGAGTGTGCCACTTGTAGAGATGGTGTTCCAACATGGTCTGTAGCTGTCCACTGGGTGTGCAGGCTCTGGGGTTTCCTGGAAGGTGCAAGGCAAGGTTAGCCACCCCCTGTGTTCTATCTTGGGCCACTTGGCATAGGCTATAAAGCGATCTGCAGGTGGCTGCTACTTGTCCTGAGCTTTTAGGTAATCAAGTGTAGCCATACTATGAACTAAGGCCATCTGCTGCTAGTGCTGGGCCTGGGGCCACTTAGCAAGAGGTACAGGGATTGCTGAGGCCAGCTGCTGCTTGTTTGAGAGGATTTAGGAAAATCTCAAGTATGAGCCAAGACAAGCCATTGGTATGGAAAAGCCACTGTTAACAACTTGGGTGGGCCTGTAAGTTGGGTGGGGTGAAGTCCCAGAGAATCACCAGGGTGGGTTAAACAGTGTTAGGCAGGTTGATGGAGCCTTAGATATGGTACCAGTCTGCCTGTTCTATTTCTGTGTGGGGAGAGGGTTCAGAAAAGAGACAATGACCTCTGCCTGCCTTTGTATCTGGGAGAAATCTGTCCGTCAGCTCTCACCTTCATCCTAGACACTTCACTTACTTCCTGTGTGCCAGTGGTGCCTTTCATGCTGCTACCCAGGTGCTGGATCTCAGAGGGAGTGAGTCTGAGTAAGTCCATGCATAGCCCTTTAAGAGGTACTACTTGGGAATCTGGCAGTTTCTTTCACTGACTCAGCCCCTGTTGGATTTTACAGCTAGACGTTATGGGGAATTATCTTCCTGGCACTGGAAGCCTGGGCTCGGGGGCCTGGTGCGGGGTTGGGGCCCCTTGATCCTGAGATAGCCCTCTCAATTTTTATCCACCACACGTGGGACCAGCCCATTTTTCAACTCTGTGTCTCTGCCCCTCCTACCGGTCTTGATGGATGTGGAATCTTCATTAATTCCATAGTTGTAGGACTTTCATTCAGCTTGATTTCTGTTTTGTTTTTTTTTCTAAAGGTTTAATTTATTATTTATAGAGAGAGGGGAAGGGAGAAAGGCAGAGAGGGAGAGAAACATCAATGTATGGTTGCCTTTCACCTGCCCCTAGCTATAGACCTGGCTGGAGGCCTGACTTGCAACCTACAGCTTGATTTCTGATGGTTCTGAGTGATGATTGTTCTATAAGTTAGTTTTAATTTTTGACATGATGTGAGAGGAGGCATGACTTGTTTACTTAGGCCATCATCTTGGAGCTCATTCCCTAACAGGTCATTGTTTTTCAAAAATGTCATGGTAATTAAAGACCAAAAAAAAAAAAAAAGAAAAAAAGAAGACTGAGCAGCTGTTCTAGATTAACAGAGCTGAAGGAGACATGTGTAAACCTGCACCAGAAAAATGACATTGGTGGGGCAATTGGAGAAAATTGAACATGGCCTATTGATTATAGTATTGCATGAATGTCATTTTTTTACTACCAGTATTATACTGTGGTTATGTATGGTATTAATGTTTGGAAAATCGGGATGAAAGGGTATATGGAGATTTCTTTGTACGATTTTTGCAGCCTTTTTGGTAAGCCTGTAATTATTTCAAAATGAAAAGTTGTTCAATGTGGCTTATAGAATGGCTAGAGTTTAAGTGGGCAGACCAGTCAGGTGGCTGTTGCGTGATACCTGGGGAGAGATGGTGGTGTCTCACACTAGAGGGATGGCAGTGGAGATGGAAAGGGGTGGGTGGATTCAGGATGCATTTTGACACCTTCATGAAAAGGATATTGCATAAGAGAGAATGGAGAAGAGAACAATGCCATTGGAAAAGGAGGTTTTCTGGGAATTACTTTCACGTACAATTCAGAACAGAGTAGACCCTGCAGACCTATTAGTATTTTTGTTAGATGTTGTGGATTCAGAGTCATTTAGAATGTCAGCTAGACTGTTTATCACGGAGTTTGAATGTGAGCTAGATTATTTATGATGGAGTTTGTACTTTACCCGCCCCCCCCCTCATAGTTTTTAGTAGTATTCCTCTCTCATACAAGGAAAAGCAAGAATGGGGCTTTCTTTGGTTCCCTCCTGTGTTTTCCTTTGCCAAAGACATTTTTCTTGAGGGCCCCTCTCTGCTCTTTTTGAGAAGGGGGTTGAATGCTGTTGTTAACTAAATTTTGACATTTACAGAGCTTATTTTGCCAGCTTGGGTTTCCATATGATGTGCCCTTTCTTACATTTAGGTCTTTACCTAGAATGCTCTCTTAATAAAAATTTTTGTCTAGGTAGTACGGTGGGTAAGGTGCCGGCCTGCGAACCCAAAGGTCGCAGGTTCGATTCCCCAGCCAGGGCACATAACCAGGTTGCAAGCCAGGTCTCCAGTCAGATTTGTGGCTGGAGGCAGGTGAAAAGCAACCACACATTGATGTCTCTCTCCCTCTCTGCCTCTCTCCCTTCCCCTCTTTCTAAATATAATGAAATAA
>PVIW01011903.1:0-34907 GCA_004026585.1 Noctilio leporinus | reverse complement strand
TACCTCTGTCTTCAATCTTGTAGTGTCTGATTTTCTGGTCTTCAAGCCAAACAATAAAGTTCCTAAATTCTGTTTCATCTTTGCAGTTGAAGCCGGCAGGGTTGTGGTAGTCGAGGGCCGTCAGCTTGCGTCGGAACATGGTCCTAGGTTCTCGCTCGGTCCCCCGGACTTCAGCCGGGAGAGGAGAAGTGAGGAGTGGTGGGCGGCACCGGCACCCGCTACGCGGCTAAGAGCTGTTTTGTTTTTTTTTTTTTAATTATAACAATTTCATTTTGATTTGACACAAGTAAACTGAAGAATTTGGCCTTTTTCCATCTAAAAGTGTAAAACAACTGCTTGATTTTTGGCAGTTAAAATATGGGTATGTAAGAGTGGACAGAAGCCTCAGAATTTGGGAGATGAGACTTGGTGGAGCCCAGTCGTTTTCCTGAGAGATGTTGTTACATGTCTACATCAGGTAGCTAGTTTCTTAGTTATGAAAATAGCTATGCCAACTCCCTGGAGCCAAGTAGGTGGGAGGGGCTTTGATCATAGAATGGTGACAAAACAGTTTATAGGGCCTGCTTGCCTGCTCGAGATTCTGTGACTGGCCAGGACTGGTCTCTACATGGACTGCATCACAGGCCAAAATCAGGGTTTTAAAAATAAGGTGGCAGCCATTTGGAAGATGGGTCACATGGTTTGAAAGACTCCAGAGGAACCACAGCAGCCTGCCATGAGGTCTGGTGTGTAGGAGGGGAGCCATGAGGTTTTGAAAGGTTTTGGTGTGTGAGTGAGAGAAAACCACATGTAAAGTAGCAGCTAAGTAGTTTATAGTGAAGCTGGTCCATGGTAATGGAAGAAGCAACAAGCAGCTATGCAATTCAGAGGGATGATCTGCCCATGCAGCCTGGGCTAGTAGGAAAGCTGGCACGCAGCTGCTTTGGCCGTGCCCGCTCCAGCTGACTCCAAAGCCACCTAGGACTCCGCCTTGCAGACCGGACTCTATCTGAATTCTTGGACATATGGAGAAGACACTCTCTTGGGACTTGTGCCTTTCCTGGACTTTGCCATGCTTTTCTGGACTATTGTATGGAGGCTGATGACATCATACCCCAGATCCTGAAGGAGAGAGTTGACAGATATGGAATGGGGAATTGTTAGGGTTGGTTCTGGCTGTGGCCTTTTGGGAGGCAAGAGAACTGCTGGGTCTCGTGGGAGAACATGGCTTGAAGTTGAAGTATTCACTGTCCCCCAACCTCCAGTTTGGAATATTGTAAATAAAGACCTGTTTTCCACGACACCAATTGTTGGGTCTCACACAAAGGTGTCATGTGATTGAGCTCGGTAACAGGTATATTGTGCAACTACGCAGCAACAGACATGCTCTTTACTAGTTCCCCAAGTACTCATGTTGGCAGTAGAGGAGGTTGGATGCCATTTATAAGAATATACATTTTAGGGCCCTGTGGAAAGAGGAAGCTTCACAGAAGATGTCACTTCCCAAAGGCTTTATTGCATGCATTCTTTAGGGACAAACCAATACACTAAAGGCTTTCTTAGAAAATGCTCAACCATCCAATCTTATTAACATTAATTAATTTTAACCTATATGATTCTGGTGAGTTTCTTATATTTAAGGTGCGGTATTTGTGTTTCATTCAAATGGCTTGAAAGAAAATATGTGAACTTAAACTATGAATAGTTTCAAGAAAAAACAAATAGTCATGATGGCTGTAAGCTCTTTTTTAAAAAATTTTTAATTTATTATTTTTAGAGAGAAGGGAAGGGAAGGAGGCAGAGAGAGAAACATCAATGTATGGTTGCCTTTCACCTGCTTCCAGCTACAGACCTGGCTGGAGACCTGGCTTGCAACCAGGTTATGTGCCCTGGCTGGGAATTGAACCGCTACCTTTGGGTTTGCAGGCTGGCACCTTATCCACTGTGTTACCAGCCAGGGCTGGCTGTAAGCTCTTTATAGTGGGGAATGATGCCTCTTGTCCAGCATCATTCTACATATAGAAGACATTCAATAACTATTTAATGGTTATTTTATTGATGACAATATTGACTTACTATATCTTTTTCCAAGATATTTTTCACATTATTAAATGAATGACATGTTATAGGACAGCTTTTAATAACCTCAGATGATTTAGTCTGGGTATATATAGGCCTTTTGGATAAATTGTACTAAACAACCAAAAAATAGAGAAAAATGTGGAAAAATATTTTACAACCAATTTTCTTCTTGAGTATTGATTAGATTAACAAAATAAATGTTTTTGGGGTGGTGCAGGAGTGACCAAGAAACACCTTTGTCAATATGGAGCTTTATAAGGTCCACACATATTACCTGTCATTCAGTGTTTTCCCTTCCTAGTGGTGACCACACTTACTGAAAAGTAAGAGCTCCATTTCAAAACCATCCAACTGCTGTTAATATAATGAGAATGGTTCTTATGACATCCATGAACCTGGCAGCCAAAGAGAGTGGACTGGAATGCACATGCATGAACAATGCCAACTTCACTGTACTGGTCAGCAGGGGCAATAGATGCTGTTGAGTGAGTTTGTGTACTGGGTATCTATCTCACTCAAAATGATGAATAAAGCAATGAATCTGCATCAGATTTTAGGTTAAGCTTGAACACTCCTCCTTGGAAACTATTCAGATGATTCAGAAGGCTGTAGCTATGGGCAATTAGTGGTTGCAGTTTCATCACAGCAATGCACTTGCTCATGCATCACATCTCATGCAGAGTTTTTTTTGGCAAAACATCAAACTACCCAGGTGACTCAGGCCCCCTATAGCCCAGATTTGTCATCTGGCAACTTCTGACTTTTCCCAGAACTAAAATCAACTTTAAAAGGGAAGAGATTTCAGACTATTGATGAGACAGATTCAGGGAAATGCGATGGGGCAGCTGATGGTGATTGGAGAATTGTGTGAGGTCCCAAGGTGCCTACTTTCAAGGGGACTGAGTTGTCATTGCCCTGTGTATGTACAGTGTTTCTTGTATCTTGTTTATTTTTTAATAAATATATTTTCCATAGTACATGGCTGGATACTTTCTGGACAGGCCTTATATACCTGAAAGACAGAATGTTTGAGTGACCTAGTTTGTTTGTTTTTTTTTTCCCTACAGGTTTGGTCTGACATATCTCTTTCTAATTTTATCAACAAACAGTTGTCTGCAGGGCACTCATCATTAAACAGTACTCCTACTGTACTGAAAACACCTTTCAATTCAGAATAGGTATATGTATTTCAAGAAGTGAGCCGTGAAGAATAGGGCAAATTGGTTTGTTGAGGTGGCAGTGCAGTACCAAGGGAATCATCCCCTTATCATTGGGGATTCCTCATTAGCTCAGTGTTGGAGCTGGACTGCATGATTCCTTCCATCTGACAGAGATTATGGTTAGAATTGATTACACCTTTTATTAGTTATTTTTATTGTCCAACATTTTAAAAATGTAAGCTTTTCAAACATACAGAAAAGTTGGACATAAGGCACAGTGAAACCCATTTATTAACTATATGGAATCTGTAGTGAACATTTCCCTATATTGGATTTATCACATATCCACCCATTTATAAATCCCTCTGTCCTTCAATCCATCTTTTATTTATTTATTTAAAGACTTTTTAAAAATTTATTTCCAGAGAGAGGGAAAAGGAGAAAGGCAGAGAGGAAGAGAGATATCAATGTATGATTGCCTTTCACCTGCTTCCAGCTACAGACCTGGCTGGAGACCTGGCTTGTAACCTGGTTATGTGCCCTGGCTTGGAATAGAACCAGCAACCTTTGGGTTCGCAGGCCGGCACCTATTCACTGAGCCACCAGGCAGGGCCAATCCATCTTTTAAAATATACATTTCAAAATAAGTTGTAGACATCAGCACACTTCCTCCTAAATACTTCAGCATGTACAGCATTCATTAGATCTCAATTTTATTTAGTTTTTTATGGGTGTGTGTGTTAAATCTTAAAAAAATACTTTTATTTTTAGAGAAAGGGGAGGGGAAGGAGAAAGGAGAAGAAAAACATTGATGTGTGAGAGAAACACCCATCAGTTGCACACCCCAGCTGGGGAGCCAGACATGTGTCATGTGTCCTGATTGGAATCAAACCTGCAACCTTTCTGTTTTGGGGAGGATACCAACCCATGTAGTCACACCAGTCAGGACATTGGCGGGGGTGGTAGTGTAAATCTTTTATTTATTTATTTATTTATTTATTTATTTATTTATTTATTTTTAATTTTATTGTTGTTGTATTACATCCATCCCCTTTTTGCTCCCCTCTGTCCCCCCACCCACCCACCCATTCCCCCCAAAGTCAATCCCACCTATTGTCCATGTCCATGGTTCCTTTTATTTATTTATTTTTTATCCTTACCAGAGTACACTGCTTTTAGACAGAGAGGAAGGGAGAGAGAGAAATACTGATTTGAGAAAGGAGCATCAATTGGTTGCCTCCCGTATGCTCCTGGGTCAGACAATGGGACCAAACCCACAACCTTGGTATGTGCCTTGGCTGGAAGTCAATCCATAACCATTTGGTTATAAGACAATGCTGCAAGCAAATGAGCTACACTGTTAAAAAAATTTTTTTTTTTACTTTTAACATAAATGTTTTTATTTCATAAAGCTTATCATGGTTAGTACTTAAAAAGCCCTTGGTGTGATTATTTGGTTAATGTTTCCCTCCCCTTTCAAGGTAACAGGAAGTGTTTTAGTCATTTGGCATTATAATAGGTGGTCAATATATAATATATTAGGGAACATATGGGAAGTCAGAAAAAAATGGATGAAAGATAGCACTACAGAAATGGAAACAAAAAGTAAACCATGGATGGCCTTCTCAAACCAGTTTAAGTATGTGCTATTATGACTATTGCCATTTAAAGCTATTTTAGTAAATGAATCAGGACACATTGCTGAGAAAATTGCCATTTTATGTTGGCTCAATTAAGAAAATAAAATAGAGCTTCCGGCCAAGATGGAAGCATACATAGCCATGCTTCGACTCCTTGCGTACCATAAAAAGGATCAACCAACCTCGAAATAAAAATCAATCAGAACTGCCAGAAAATTGAACTGTATGGAACTCCAACAACCAAGGATTTAAGAGGAAATATTCATCCAGATGGGAAGGAGGGTGGAGAAAGGGAGCTGGGTAGAGAGGACGTGGCGGCGGTGGCAGCAGGGCAGCAGGGCAGCAGGGCAGCCTGCAGGATGAACAGGAAGTCCCACATTCATGTGTGATGGGTAAAAGCCAGGACACTTGGGGAGCAATCCCAGTCCCAGGACAGACCATATAGTGTGAGGCTCCAGTGCCAGGAAAATAAGATCTCATAACTTCTGGCTATGAAAACCAGTGGGGATTGGGGTAGTAGAAGAAACTTACCTTCACTCAGGAGAGTCCGTTTAAAGGGCACCTATGTTTCTGGAACATATGTAAACCTACCCTCTCTGGGCAACAGCTAGAAGTGGACTACTCGCTCACTGGAAGTGGGTGAAGCAACTGGAAAAGGGGTGAATGCTGAGCAAGCAGCATTGCTGCCTCTCTGACCACTCCCCCACATATAGGGCCACAAAGTGGTGAAGTGGGTTACCCCACACTGATGAATGCCTAGAGCTCTGCCCCTTCCAATGTAACAGGTGTGCCCAGACAAGGAAACAAAGCATCTCTACTAATACACAGAAACAAACACAAGGAGGCTTCCACTCTGAGGAGACAAAGAAATATGGCCCAGATGAAAGAACAGACCAAAACTTCAGCAAAAGAACTAAGGGAAACAAAGATAACCAGCCTATCAGATGCAGAGTTCAAAACACTGATGATAAGGACACTCTGAGAAATGACTGAGTACAGCAGGTGCATAAGGGAAGAAATGAAGGCTACACTAAGAAAATAGGAAACCAATAGTGAAGGGAAGGAAGTTAGGGTTCAAATAAATTGGAGCATAAGGAAGAAATAAACAGTAAACCAGCACAGAAGGAAGAAATAAGAATTAAAACAAAAACAAAAACAAACAAAAAAAACAAACAAACAAACAAAAAAAAAAAACAAGGAGAAAATAAGAAGACGCTGGGACATTTCCAAAAGTGCCAACATTCAAATCATAGGGATGCCAGAACAAAAGGAAGAGCAAGAAATCAGAAAATTATTTGAAAAAATAATGAAGGATAGCTTCCCTAATTTAGTGAAGGAAATAGAAAGTCCAGGAAGCACAGAGAGTCCCAAACAAGTTGAACCCAAAGAGGACCATGCCAAGACACATCATAATGAAAATGCCAAGGGTTAAAGATAAAGAGAGAACCTTAAAAGAGCAAGAGAAGAGTTACCTACAAAGGAGTACCCATAAGACTGTCTGCTGATTTCTCAAAAGAAACTTTTCAGGCAAGAAGGAAGTAGCAAGAAATACTAAAAGTGATGAAAAGCAAGAACCTACAATCAAGATTACTCTATCCAACAAAGCTATCATTCAGAATGGGCTGCTTATTTAGTAAGTAAGCTTATAGTACTTAAGTTTGTCATTTAGTCATCACTCCATTTCTACCTGTAGGCTTGAGTCTTTGGTAAACAACATTTTCTTCAAGACAAAACAGTTGGGCCAAGGGCCAGATATGTATACCCAAAAGCTGATTGATTATAAATCTTACATTTGGCACATTGCAATAGAATCTATTTTTTCTCCTTCTCAGGTTCTCCCCTTTCTTCCAAGACTCCTCTTGGCTATTACCCCTGTTCTTTTGGATGATACCATCTTTAAATTGGGATTATGTCTATAAACCAAAGTTAATTTTAGAATGAAATAAGGAGTAAAATGCATCTAATTGAGCAAAAGGGGCTGAAGTCTGGAAGGGACCTGGATTTTGTGAATTTGTCCTTCTGGAGCATAAGAGAATTGTGTTAACCTTGTCCCCAGTGTTTCTAAAAGAGTCCAGTGTGACTGAAACTTCAGAAGTTGTAATCATTTTCATAGATCGACTTAGCTGACAGGAGCATTTGACAACTTTATGTCATTAAGTTTATATGCCAGTTAACAGTGACCCATCCTCAGGATACACCATTCCATAAAATTTTTTTCTGCTCAGACAATCTATTCAATTATCTGAGCAGGTGATTTACAGACCTGACCTGATTTGAACATCTTTATTGAAGAATCTGGTCTCAAATGATCAGGTTCAAAAGCCAGATTACATAAATTCTTCCTCTTTGGGTTTAAAGTAGTGCTTGCACACTGTTCTGCTTCTGTGTTTTAAATGGAAGGGTTGAGGAGGATCATCAGACACAAGAAGTCGCCTTTGCGAGAATGTTTTCTTCAAAGTATTTTCTGTAGATCCGACAAGGACCAAGGGAACTCGGAAAGCATTTTGCCCATGCTTTCAGGAGGAAAAGCAAGCTCTGAAATTCAGTGCCAGGAAGGAAAAACTTCTATGTCTATTTGTGGGTTTTAGGCCACATGGTGTCTTTCAGATTAGATTTAAGATGTCCTGCTCAGTGACTTCTTTTCATGCTCTCCGCAGCCTTCACCCTCCAACCCTCTTCAAGACCTCCTTGCTTCTTCGGCAGCACAGTTCTCTTCTTCGGCCCCCCAGCCCTGCAAGGAGGATCAAGGTAGCTTCACCGCTGCTGGCGACCTCCTTTCTGCCTTTACCGCGCAGTCCCGCGTTTCGGCTCCACGGTTCTTCCAGTCCTCCCAAAGCCAGTGAAACAGAAGACTACTGCACCGTGGAATAAGACGCTTAATAACTCACCCTCACTTGTTACTCGTTAGCTTTTTCACACCCATGCCCAAGGCTTGTGGTCACCTCTGCAGAAAAAGCCCCGAGCCTAGAACCTAAAAAAAACACCACTGATCAGCCCAGCTCGCTTCCCAATCAGTGAAAAGCAATCCTAATTCCGCGCCAAAGCTTTGTGTTCTGCATTTGTATCTTGGCCGACTTTGGCCGGAGAAGCCATCCCTTCTTTCGACCCGCAGGTCCTCCCCCCTCCCGCAGTCCCCAGCCGCCTCCCTGGCCGCCGCCTCCCTGGCCTCCGCCTCTCCGCGTCTCCCGCCTGCAGACCTCGCCGCCCCGCCCTCAGCTCCGCCGCGGCCGCCCATTGGTGGCACTCCGCCCCAGAAGAGCGCCCATTGGTCGAGTGGGTAGTCATTCATCCAGCCCATTCCGCCACCCGCTGGCTTGCGGGGAAACTTCCTTATTATTGTGACGCCGAAAACGGAGAAACCCCAACCCCGGCCAGAGGGGCTGTCACTGTCGGAATCCCGGGCGGCGGTTCGGCGCCCGCTAAGGTTCGCGGGGCGGGGACCAGGGTTCTGGGGAGGAGGGCACTGTGGCGCTGCAGTAGCGCGGCTGCTGCGTTCCCTGGGACGCTGCTGTTAGCGCGCGGCTCCCGGAGGGGCAGCTTCGGCTGCTGGGCGCTTCCCAGGACCGGGGCCCCGCGGGCGGGGAGGTCGGGGCGAGGCGTCTGCAGTGCCTGGTGGGCGCCCCTCGCGGCCTCCTGTGCGCCGCCCTTTGGTTCTCGGGGGTCGCCCTTGGATCAAAAGAGCCCCCGCGCCTGGAAAGGCCGGAAGCAGCTTTAAAACTGGGAGCGCCCCCCACCCCGACTCGGTCGTTCTCAGTCCGGGAGGAATTGCTACGCGTAAAGTGAAAAAGAAGATCCTCCCCTTCCTCCTTGCCTGGCCCCATTTAAATTCCGGGGCTCGGGAGACACCTTGGCGGTGAGGGGCGCGGACGCTCCGGGGCGAAATGGAAGCCGGCAAGGCCTCTGCCTTTGGGGAAACCCCGGCGGCTGCGAGGAGTGTGAGCAGAAGACGCGGGGTTCTGAGTCCGGTGACAGCGCCCGTGGGTCCGCGGCCCCCAACACCACCCACCTCGCTGAGGTTGTGCCCGGCCCGGCCCGTCTCGCCCAAGTCCGCCTACTGGGCGGAGTTGGGGCGAGGGTGTGCGTGTGGACACGTGTGCGCACGCGAGTGTATGTGTGTGTATGTATGTGTATGCGTGTATGAGTTCGTGCGCGGGCGCGGACACGTAAGTACGCGGACGGGCGCGGGGTTGTTGGAAGCTAGGAGGCTGGGGGGCAGGTGGCACTTTGAGCCGAGTGTAAAGTGTGGAGTCGGTAAACCGGGAAAACTGACAGAAGAACATCTGTCATGCTCAGTCGAGCTCGGGAGTGCGGTAGACAGTGTCAATAGCCACTGTGCATTGATTCTGGGTATATGCATCGTGGGCCCCGGGAATATATCTATTTGAACTTTGCTCTTTTGGTAACTCACTCTTTCTGAAGGCTTTCTGATTACATGTTACTTTAACATTTAAATCAGCCCTATTATAAGCATGCACCTTAAATTCAGAGCGAAGCCTTCCAGGATTTTGCGTACATTTGTAATGCATGGAATGCTTTTGGAAAGAGGATTCTAGAGCCCTTGCACTTTTGTGTGTCTTTTGGCTCTTTCCACAAATAGGAAACTATTTCTAGAACTTTTCATTTGATAATTTGATAACATCAAGTGAGCTGATTTTTAACTCTAGACTGATGAGAAATAAAGAAAAGTGAAATAAAATGGGGATTAACAGTCTTCTTAAATGAAGTGACTAGATAGAGAGGCAGATTAGTAGGCAAATTACTGTGCCCTTTCTTTTTGTACTTACCTGGAGGGGTCATTATCAATCAGAAAAAGGAGTAATATATTTAACGCTCCCCTTTAATGCAGAATGAATTGATTGTACATCATTGCTTGACCACATTGAGTTAGGAACCTTCTGGAGAGAATGTTCAGAAATCAAGGAGAAAGGTTCGAAACCTCTTTGGAAAAAACTATTCTTTTGGCATGAAAGAAACAATCGAATCACATGCAGTTTTACTTGTTCTGTAAGCGGTTGGGTTTTTATTTTTTAAAAACCAAACTAAAATGTTCCAAATGGTGTGGTTGGACCCAGTGGTTATGGCATTGCATTCTGAGTAACAGATTTAAATGTCTTAATATTTGCATAATAATTAATTTTTAAAAATGCAGTCACATCCCTAATTGGAGAAACAAGATAGTTTTGCATCAGTTTCAGAAATAAAAGTAATATTCTTCAAAGTGAGATTTTCTACATAAGATAGAAATAAAGTTATGATAATATCTTAAAATCATGCAGGACTTTTTTTTTTTTTTTAATTTTTGGTGAGACTGAAGGTACCTCTCAGTTTCACCTTGTTTTGTATGAAAGAGGATGTGGTGTTGGAAGGAAAGATACAAGAAAGCCTTCAAAACCAGTTGTGGCAAAATAAGCTATAATGTGTGTGTTATGTGGAAAGCATGAAGGGAAATAAAACTGAACTATTTTTTAAAGAAATTTCTCTTTTTAACCTAAATGGGAGATTTAAAAATAATTTCATTTTTACTTTTGTGTCTATGCAAATGCCAGGAATTTTAAAAGGTGCTATTTATGCCTCTAATTCACTTTTTAGAGGTGACATCCTCATATCATAGTTGGTGAGATGTTTCAATATTTGGGGAATGCTTGCGTAATTTAAAGATATTCTTATTTTCAGAAGTTTACTTTCATTTTGTTTTCACTAACATGAAGGTATTTTGTGGAGTTCTGAGTTCATGTTAATTATTATTTCTGTAACTTGCAGATCAGCAAGGTGAGGGGGAACCATTCTGGCTTCTAGTCCAAATGCCAAGTGTGTGACCTGAGGTGAGTTACTTAATTTGTCCAAATCTCAGTTTCCTTTCCTTGTACATGGGGATAATATCTTAATTTACAGAATTGATAAAAGGATTCAACATGGTCATCTATGTGAAGAACTCAGGTTAGTACAGCTGCTTAGAGAGGGACCTTAAAAGTCCTTAATGACTTTCTTTTGCTGTGATGTAGTGGAGAGAACCGGGTGAGCCCCTGAGGTAGGAAACCTAGCCTCTTCTTTCTCAGAGGACAAGGTTACTTGGCCTTGAAAAGCCTCAGTTGCCATTAAAATGAGGTTGGGAATGTTAGTCTCTTGCCTAGAATTTAGATTAAATGGACTCTAAAGGTCTCCTTTATAAGGCGATCCCTTTCATAATGTAACACTGCCTCTTTTAGACATTTTATACATTTAGAAATAGAACTTGTTGGTGTCAGGGATATGTGCTTCTGTGTGTGAACTAGTGAGTGAACTAGTTTTATTATAAGTCAAGGTGGATATGGAGGGAAGTCTGGCTAACTCTGTTGAAGTTGCTTTACTCACCCTACGTATCCATCTCTGGCTAACATAGGTTCTAGTTGCCTATAAATTGGAATCCTGCCTTTGCCACTTAGTTTCCAATTTCAGCTACTTACTTACATGTTCTTGGGCAAGTGATTTAACCTTCCCAAACCTTGAGGATATTGTAAAGGGCCGATTAAATAATCTATGCAGCCCTGGCTGGTGGCACAGCGGATAAGGCACTGGCCTGAGAACCCAGAGGTTGCTAGTTCGATTTCCAGCCAGGGCACATAAACAGGTTGCAAGCCAGGTCTCCAGCCAGGCCCATAGGTAGAGGCAGGTGAATGGCAACCATACATTGATGTCTCTCTCCCTCTCTGCCTCTCTCCCTTCCCGCTCTCTAAAAATAATAAATAAAATCTTAAAAAATTTTAGTGTTTATGTTATAAAAAAATATGTAAAGTTTTTAGCACAGACTCAGATGCACAGTGGGCAGTAATAGTAGCTACTACTTTTTCTTTATTCAATAACTACGTATTGGGCCCCTACTATGGGCCAAACGCTATTCTAGTCTCTAGGGATGGAGAGATGAACAAGAGGCTCAGTCCTTTCTTCTTGGAGCTTACAATCCTCAGTTCTAGCCTTGAGAAATGCCACTACTTAAATAATGACAGCTTCCATTGTAAAAGGCATTCTACTTTTAGATTTGTTAAAATGTAGTGAGAGGGGAGTGCATTTTAGAATGGAGGAAATAATTTTTTGGTCACTGCATCGGGAATGTTTATATTTAGCATTACCTAGGAAATAAAACTATTGACACATTTAGATTGTGGGAGTTACGGTTTTCTCAGACACGGGTTCAGTTCATCAGGCCTTAGTAAGCATCTGGGGTGCACCTGCACTATATGGAAAACGAGATACAAAGATGAGTGAAACCTGGTCCCCTCTACGGAGAAGCTCCCGGCCTGGGCATGGACGGGGCATTGGATGAGATGCAACAAGCAGTGATCCTATGCTTTTCATTTTCTTTCATTGTGAAATATTTGTAAGCATAAAATAATATATATAAATATGCACTAAGAAAGAACAATTAACAGGACAGAATCAGAACATCAGCTATGCTATTGAAGCTTTCTCTGTGCTCCTTCCAGACTGTATTTCTACTCCATTTCTACTGTTCCCATAATCACTACCTTCTACTTTGTGTTGATCTTTTTTTTTTATTTGTGGTTTTTCATATCTTTACCAAAACTAATGTTTTAATCTCCAAGTACTTGTTATACTTGTATTTGGACTTTGTAAGAATTCATCATACTCTGAATTTTTTTTTCCTTTTTCACAGAATTTATGTTATACCTATCATATCAAATAGCATTTTAAACACTAACATAGAGAACTCCCTAACAAGAAAAGGCAGTGATTTTCAACTGGTGTGTTGTGGAATACTGGTGTGTTACAAGAATTTGTAAAACATGCAGTACCTAACCAGCTAGGGGCACTGACCTTTCCCCCTTAGACTGTCAAATAAAAAAAATGACAACAGTAAACACAATAGCCATCTGGTGTGAATGCGTCAAAATTGTACCTATTTTCTAATCAGATCAGCAAAAAACTAATGGACGTTTTGGTGCATGACAGAATTTTAGTAATTTATGTGTTGCATGAGATAAAAATGGTTGAAAATCGCTGATAAAGCAAAACCAAGTGTTTCTCTTAGGAGAAATGAAATACACCATCACTTAAGAGTGTTCAAACATTACTGCACTTTAATTAGTATAATTTGACAATACACTCATGAAACAATGTGCAGACAACTTGTTTTAACAAATTAAAGAACACTTTTAAGCAGACATGACTGTCCTAAATTGTTTATTGGGTAAGAATTTGGCACACATCACTTAGATTAGCCGTAACTGTGGAGCTGTAGAGTTCTGCGCCTTCTCCAAGTTGGAGGCAGGAACCGCTGATGGTGTGGTGGAAGGTGTGGTGGAACTTGTGACCCTTTCTAAGGCCATGGCTCTGGAGGCAGCAGATGTCAGCCCCCTCATCTCTGTGCTTGTGGACGGTTTGGTGATCCATTGGGTGTCAGGATTCCTTCTGATAACCTTATGGAATGGATCAATGAGGATAACCTCAAAGAACTTGTACATGGAATCTTCACCAACCCAGTAAGAATTCAGGACTCTCAGAGCCCCATCCTGGCCTCAGCTCGCTCCTCGGCAACAGACTAAAGTTTCTGGGTGAACTTGAGCTGGTTAACACCATGGTGGACAGGCTTGCCGTAGGTTGCACCCTTAGGAACAGGGTGATTGCAGCCACCAAGGAGCACATGAATCTGATAGATGATGTAACCTTGCTTGGCCTTGGGCCCCAGCCTGCGGGCTTTATCTGGCCTGGTTGGATGGGGGACCCTGTGGAGCTCACCCTGAGAAGGAACTACTTGGCATCAGACTGCTTCTTCCTCCATAGCTCCTGGATGTACTTATTAGCGCCCATCTTGGCTTACCTGATGGCTGTGGCCGGACGGAAAGGAGGAGTCTTTCTCCCACCATACTCTGAATTTTTATGGGGCTTTTCCATCCTGAATACTGTTGTTAAGATTTAGCTACACTGATGCTTGTAAGTAGAATTCATTTGGTTTTCACCATTATATAATATTCTATTTTATTCATGTGCTGTAGTTTATTCATTTTATTATGGATAGACATTTGGTTGCTTAATGGATTTCCAACAACCCTGAAGTGAATATTCTTACACCTATATCTTAGGGCATATATTCTTGAGTTTTTTACTGCATTATACAACAAGATAGCCACTACCATATGAGCTACCATTAAAATTAGGTAACTTTTCAGTTCATCAGCTGCATTAGCCAGATTTCAGATGCACAGGAGCCACATTTGACTAGTTGCTACCATATTGGACAGTACCCATATGTAACATTCTCATCATTAGAGAAAATTTTGTTTCTAGATTTTACTCGTCTTTCTATCTCTAGTTCTGAGCATAGTGCAGCATTATAGATGATTGATAAGTTAGACAGTGCTGGTCACATGCCTAGGAGTGAATTACTGTGCTGTGAGGTACTCACATTTTCCTCTTCACTAGATAATGCCCCCGTTTTCCCCAAAGTGGTTGATATTAGTTTATACTCCGGCCAACTATGTGGAAGAGTCCTGGTTGCTCTATATCCTTGACCTGACACTGTCAGACTTCTCATTTCTTGCCAGTCTGTATCAAGTGTCCTGTGAAGACAGTCTACAGCTTATGCAGACAGTGGAGTTGCATGAAGCTCAGCACCAGGTAGCAAACGAGGTACTACCTGTGCAGGGATCCTCAGGGGGGATTGGAATCTTTCCTAGATTGGCTACAAGGTCCAGCTGAAGCGAAGGAGAGACAACAGTGAGCAGTGAATTCCCATGGTTGAAACTTCTTTCCCTTCTGTGCCATTCCTGTACCTGGTAGTAAAATTTTTGACAATAAAGAATGTCATTAGAATGAATTTTCTTTGTTACTGTGTTAATTCTGCGTGGAGTTTTGCTTCCAAATTAATTATTTTTTAAGATTTTATTTATTATTTAGAGACATCAATGTATGGTTGCCTTTCACCTACCTCCAGCCACAGACCTGGCTGGAGAACTGGCTGGAGACCTGGCTGGAGACCTGACTTGCAACCTGGTTATGTGTCCTGGCTGGGAATCAAACCAGCGACCTTTGGGTTTGCAAGCGGGTGCCTTATCCACTGTGCCACCAGCCAGGGCTCCAGATTTATTTTTAACGCTTGGATTTGGGGAGTGCCTACAGAGGATGAGGCCTTGGACATTGCCTCTTTTTGCTGTTGAAAAAGACCTTCCTTTCCCTATACACTATTTAGGTAATGGCTTCTAAGCTTATTTGAAAAGAAGCTTTTCCCTATTATAAATGAGATTAAAAATCCTGTCTGAGTGCTATTTAGTGACTTTAAAACAAAGGAGTAAGAACCAGTTGTTAGGCCACTGTGTGCATAGTCTGATTCATAAGACTTAAGGTTATGAAATGCAGCTTGTCTTTGGCACTCATCTCACTAGAATTGATAAAGGGAGATTTATAGACCCTCTTGCTCTCTCCAGAATATAAAAGAAAGAACATGGCAAAAACTTTGTCCTCACAACCTTGAATTCCCTTCATGAAAGTTATGGCAGATGGTGGTAGTGCTGGTTTGCTGTAGTGCAGATTTGGCGGGACACAGCTAGTGCTAACCACAGAAGAAAGGAGTCACGTCCCCACCCACTGCGTCTTTCAAGAACTAGCCTGTTTGGTGAGGTCTCAGAGAGCAGCACTGGGAGTAGGGGTAACAATGACTGAAGCAGCTGACATTTATTGGTCACTTAATCTGTGTGCCAGGTACCATGTTAAATTCTCTTCATGTACATTGTATCATTAATCCTCACAATCTTGTCACTCTTTTCCCTACTTTAGAGACAGAAAGCGGGCTTAGAGTGGTTAAATATTTTTGCCAGGGTTTCACAGCTAGCATGTAGTTAATTCAGGGCTTGAACTTTAGTTCTTTGACCCTTAAACCTTGCTAAGATAATCCTGAATCTTTTACCAAAAACAGACGAGGGAAAGAACTAGGAAAGTAAGTGCCAGGTGTGACATCGAGGGCACAGAACATCTGTCTTTCTTCTTCTTGCTTTGTGACGGGAAAATGAGAGTCAGGAAAAGGAAGGAACAGGACTGACTTGGGCTGCGACAGCCAGGGTGCCTGGGGTGCTGAGCCAGAGTGTAGTCCTTTATTCTTCTGTAGCACCTTTTATGATGAAAAATTCTACTTCTGCCCTGGCTGGTGGCTCAGTGGGTAGGTGCTGGCCTGACAACCCAAAGGTCACTGGTTCAATTCCCCAGCCAGGGCACATAACCAGGTTGCAAGCCAGGTCTCCAGCCAGGTCCATAGCTGAAGGCAGGTGAAAGGCAACCATACATTGAAAAAAAAAATTCTACTTCTAGAAGCAAAGGAGAGACAGTGAATTAAAAAAAAATGGGTGGGAGGACCTGGGATATCAAACGCCAAGTGATGAAGAACATAGGCATCATTAACTACTAAGTATGGGTGTTCCACCATAGTGTACTTTTAGGTGAAAGCTGGTTTCCCCTCACTGCACTGAACTGCTATCCTGAAAGGTAGGTGATTTTGTCCTCCTTCCTGCTGTAGTTTTGGCAAAGCCTTATGATGACCTACATAAGATTTTCTAATACGGTTGACAGTTCGTTCATAGGTACAACTTATTCATGGTTGCCATTTCTCTTAGTGATTTTTATTTGACCGCACGAAGATTCCATTACTATACCTCAGGTAGGGTCTTTTTTAATAAATGGTTTCTATTAGTCAATGAACAGTGAGACCATACACTTCTGACTTCTTTCTTGGGCTTGCAGTTGGCCAAAGCACTCAGAGTGTAGCTGATCCTTGAGGACTGACTCAGGCTAAACAAACTTATAAGAAGCTGATAGATCCAGGATGCTGAATTAATCATGAGAAGTAGAAATTCCAAGAAGCTTAGTATGCTTTGGCTCCCTGGTCATGGTGTTCTTTCCCCATAGTAGGAGCTGCCTTGGAAAACAAGTTATATAAGGTTGGTTATTTGTCATGGGATCTAAGCAAGGCAAGTAGTTGGGTGAATTTAGTAATGACTGTAGTCTTTCAGCTCGATGAATAGGAATCATTTTAAACAGCAAAACTACCAACAAAAAGTATAAAAAGGTGAAAAACATGACACTAAATAGATTGTGAAAAGACCACTTTTTTTTTTTTTTAAGATTTTATTCATTATTTTCAGAGAGAAGGGCAGGGAGGGAGGAAGAAAGGGAGAGAGGCATCAATATATGGTCGCCTTTCACCTGCCTCCAGCTAAGGACCTGGCTGGAGAAAAATATACTTAGGGAGGGTGAAGGTGGTGGTGCTGGTACCAGGCAAGAGGGTATCCAAGGCTTAGTCAACATCACTGGGGCACTTTCTGTCTCCTATCTTTGAACCTCCATGGCTGGTAGCTTTGTAGTGTCTTGCAGGGGTCCTCCATGTGGCAGGGAAGGTAACTTGCAGTAGCCTCACTTACTGTTGAGAAGCAAAAGGCATTCTTTCAGTAGAGCTCCAGGGAACCTAATGGGTCCGGACTCAGGCTCCATTAGAAGTGTGAATCTTCCTGTGCCAACCACAATGGCTTAGGGGTGGTGGTTGTGCTCTGGGTGGCTTCGTGATGTCATGTGTGTGGCTTGGGGGTAGTGCTCGTCCTTGAGCAGGAGATGGTAGAGTACTAGGGCAGAGGCACCTGAGGGGAGAGAGTAGACAGATAATAAGGCAAATTGAGCCCTGGCTGGTAGCACAATGGATGAGGCACTGGCCTGTGAACCCAAAGGTCACTGCTTCAATTCCCAGCCAGGGCACATAACCAGGCTGCAAGGCAGGTCTCCAGCCAGGTCCATAGCTGGAGGCAGGTGAAAGGCAACCATACATTGATGTCTCTCTCTCTCTCTCTCTGCCTTCCACTCTCTCTAAAAATAATAAATAAAATCTTTTTAAAAAAGGCAAATTGATAACACCCTTGAGTAACCATTTATTATTTCATTTGAAATTTAATTTATTGAGGTAACAGTAGTTAATAAAACTATATGTGTCAGGTACATAATTCTGTAATATATTATCTGAATCTTGTATTGTGTGTTCACTACCCCAAGTCAAGTCTCCTGTTTTTAAAACTTAACCTTTATTCTTTAGAAACGGTGCTGCCACATTGAGTTGCAACTTTCTGTTACGTACATTAATTGCATTTCAGTCGTCGCTTCCCCATCCCCCTTCCTTTTTGTTGATGAGTAGTATTCCATTGTATAAATATACTGCAGTCTTTTTATCATGCTTGTTGATGGACATTTTTGTTTAGTATGAATAAATCTGCTGTGAGCATTGTTTATATAGATTTTTGTGTAGATATAGAATCACAGCTTTTTTGATACCATATTTTTAGATATACTGTACTTGGATGGTTAAGGGGATGGCTTAATACTATGTCCAGCTGCCTAATCTTATCCATTATCTCTTAATTCTGACTAGTTTCACTTGTCCAGGACAGCTTTTTTTTCAACTTTCCAGGACATCCTATGTTATATATGGATTACAATTTAGTCATTCCACAGAATTTATTTGTGTGAGTGTGTGTATGTGTTCCTGTAGGTGACACATACTGGGTTGGTCAAAAAGTTCATTTAGTTTTATCTATAAAATAAAAGATACATTTTCCATTTTCACCAATAACTATTGATTTGGATATTTAGATTGTGGCAGCTGTCTCCCACTATTGGCCTCTAGTGAGTGGGTAGAGTCCAGGGTGCTGCTAAACTTCTTGCAAATGCAAAGGACAGCTCCACAGGAGAGAATTACTTGGCCACAATGCCAGTAGTACCAAGAAACTTCGAAAATCACTTTTGATACCTTCGATCGGTCACAGAACCTTCTCCATACATTGCACAAATGTTTTTTTGCATTTCAGTTGCATTTTTCCTTTCTTGGAATAATAAAGCATAATACACTGAAAATGTTGTGTATCTTCTTCCATCTTCAACATTAAAATGGCTGCATGAAAACTCACCAATTTTTATAATTTTTTTAATGCATGCTGGTAATGACAGCTGTCACAATACAATCTTAACAAAATTGTTTCAAATGAAGTTAAAGACAGCTAAGCACTACTAGAGCTGTCACATGGAAAAGAACATAACTGACTTTTTGGCCAACCCGATAAACCTACTTGGGTGGCATTGTAGCCCACTGGATAAGTGTGGACATGGGCATCAGGCCTAGATTCATAGTCTGGTTTTCGCTCCTTCTGGCTGTGTGTCTTTGGGCATGCTTTCTAATCTCTCTGAGCCTTGCTTTATCTGAAAATGAGACTAAAACAGCACTTAATGGAACAGGGTTGGTGTGAAGATGAAATGAGGTAATGATATAAATTACTTATTGGCACAGTGACTGGTGTATAGTAAAGTAAGCCCTATGATGTTGCTTATATAATTTGATAGGGGAGAGAAGACAGTCGTGGAACATTAAAAATTAAGACATTAGTGTCTTAGCGTATTGGGCAAAAATTTATGAAAAGATTATGTGATCTTGCTGGTCTTTTAAAATGTGTATGTCTTTCTCTAACACTCTCCCCCAACCTTTTTTCATTTTACTCATCCCTTTGCAGCTAACTCAAAGAATAACATTGAAGCTTAATCTTCTTCCTCTTCCTCTTTCTCCTCCTCTTCCTGTTCCTCTTCTTTAGCTCTAGAGTCTAGACAGGGAATAAAATAATCTTAAGATTAAGACAGCAAGTTGAGATTTAGCTTTATATTTCATTTTATTTTGTTTTCTTTTTTACGCCTTTGCTAAAAGAGTTCAAAGAGTACATGGGATAGCATTATCATAAGAAGCTAAATTAAGTTCCATTGTTTGGCAACACCACATTTTGCTTATCCATTCATCAGTTGATGGACATTTTGGTTATTTTCACTTTTAGGTAATATGAATAGTACTGCTATAGACATTTGTGTATAAGTTTTTGTGTGGATGTATGCTGCAGTTCTCTTTTTTCTATTTACATTTAATTTTAAAAAGATTTTTAATTACTTATTTTTAGAGAGGGGAAGGGAGAGAGAGAGAGAGAGGGAGAGAAACATCAATGTGCCTGAGAAACACTGATTGGTTGCCTCTCCCATGCCCCTAGCTGGGGTCCTGGCCTGCCACCCCGTCAGGGGCCTTGACTGGGAATCCAGTTGGCAACCTCTTGATTTGCAATACAGTGCCCATCCCACTGAGCCACACCAGTCAGGGCTCTGTTTAAATTTTCTAAAATTTACTTTTCCATTATAATTGACATGCATTATTATGTTAATTTCAGGTGTACAATATACAGTACAGTATAGTAGTTAGACATTTATATAACTTATGAACTGATTGCTCCATTGTCTGGTATCCATGCTAGCACCATACATTTATTAAAATATTATTGACTATATTCCCTATGTGTGTGTATCCCTGTAACTTTTTAAAAATTGTTTAAAGAAGATTTTATTTATTATTTCCAGAGAGAGTGGAAGGGAGGGAGGCAGAGAGGGAGAGAGACATCAATGTATGGTTGCCTTTCACCTGCCTCCAGCTAAGGACCTGGCTGGAGACCTGGCTTGCAACCTGGTTGTGTGCCCTGGCTGGGAAATGAACCAGTGACCTTTGGGTTCACAGGTTGGCACCTACCCATCCCTGTAACTTTTTATAACTGGAAATTTGTACATCCTAATGCATTTTACCCCCTTTGCCCATCCCCCAACATCCCTCCCATCTGAGGACCATCAATTTATTTTCTGAGTGAAGTTGTTTATTTTGTGTTTCAGATTCCACATTTAAGTGAAATCATATGACATTTATCAGTTTGCAGATCTCTTGGATATATACCTAACTGTGAAATTGCTGGATCATATGATACTGTATGTTTAGCCATTTTGGGAACTGCCAGACTATTTTCCAAAGCACCTGTGCTATTTGACATCCCTACTAACACTTGTTATTATCTGTCCTTGTTGATTATACCCATCCTAGGGCGTGTGAACTGATAGAGATAAAAATTTTTGTTTTTGTTTATATGAAAGGGAAATGTGAAATTTTAAAAGTAGTGAAACTTTGGGCTAGAGTCAGCAGTAATCTTTTAGTCGAAAGTTGAATATCTGCTAAATTGAGAAAGTGTATGTTATACTGTGGTCTCTGCTTAAAGCAGGGCCGTGTCAAACTCATTTTCACCAGAGGGGGGCCCACATCAGCCTCCCGGTTGCCTTCAAAGGGCAGAATGTAATTTTAGGACTGTATAAATGCTTAACAGTTAAGCAAAACAAGATGTGGGACTGAAGGTGCCAGGTCAGCTAAAACAGGGTGGAGGGCAGGATTTGGCCTGTGGGCCTTGTGTTTGCCACCCGTGGCTTACGTCAGTTAAAATCTGGCTGAGGAGTTAAGTTATAAGATACAGAGAATGTCTTGAATCAAGGCAATTTGGTGCAAGTATCATAAGAATGAAGATTGATTGTGGTTGGAACAGGAAGCTCTTGGGTAGAAGGATGTGTAAGGAAATGGCAGAGAAGTAACCTTTTTTTTCCATTTCTCATTTTTGTTTTTAGTGGTGAATTACTATCCAGTATAACAATAGCTACCTAAAGGAGCTCAGAAAAAAATTTTTAAAGATTTTATTTATTATTTTTAGAGAGAGGGGAAGGGAGAGAGGCAGAGAGGGAGAGAAGCATCAGTGTATGATTGCCTTTCACCTGCCTCTAGCTAAGGACCTGGCTGGAGACCTGGCTTGCAACCTGGTTATGTGCCCTGGCTGGGATATGAACCAGAGACCTTTGGGTTCGCAGACTAGCACTGTGCTACCAGCCAGGGCCCAGAAAATTGTTTTTTTTTTAAATTTAATAAGTCAAAAACTCAAAGAGTTCAACAAGAAAGGATAAGGTGATGTTGTGAGGGTAATTTCAAAATTGTTATTACCATATATGGTTTGCAAAGATTATTTGTACAAGTCACCTGTACTCAGAGTTCCTCATCAGTGAACTGAAAACCACATTCTGTGTGTACACTTCACATACACAAAATTTGTTTAGAAATTTTTTAAAACTCTTACTAAAACATAAAAATAGCATTATTATAATGTGACTACTTTCAAGATATTAATACATATTCTTTTGAGATGAAAGGTATCTGAAGAATGTTAAGGGATTATTTTTAAATCATTGATGACATTTATTAGTCAATGTGATTTCTTCTGACCTGTTTTTAAAAACTTTTTATTACAAAACTCTTTTCCAGGTTACATGATTCCCTGAAGGATAAGAACAATGTTATGTTGGGGACATTGGTCTCTGGGCCAACCTGGGATCAGCACTAACCGCCAAGGAGTTGTGGCCGAGCCACAGGTGTGTGGGTTTATGTTGGACAGAAGCGTCAAGGAAGTGGCCTGTGGAGGAAACCACTCTGTGTTTCTGCTGGAGGATGGGGAGGTGTACACATGTGGTTTGAACACCAAGGGACAGCTGGGCCACGAGAGGGAAGGAAACAAGCCAGGTGAGTGCATCTTGTCTGCCTTGATGACTGATGAAGGCTGAGGGTCGGGGCGAGCTGGTGGAAGATTCCTCAGCGAGTGCATATCTTTCAGGGAGGCTCTTAGAACAGTCAGGATCCCCTTCCTTTTGGAACCTTTGTGTCTAATTCAAGCCTTTCCCTTTTTCATCTTATTAGGTAACATATGTCATATCAATGGGGAGGGAAGTTGACTGATCAGAGTTAGAGAAATAGAGTTTTCTCCCGTAATTCAATGCTAATACATTGCGATTGTTTTGTGAGGTCATCCTCATACAATCAATATCAGAAGCATCTCCCTTAATTTTTCCTCCTAACGGCCTGTTCATTCATTTCTGCAACATACTCGTTAAGCATTTTGGGTTAAGCGCTGTGCTTGGTATTGTGAGCAGAAAGTGAATGTGATAGTGATTTGAGTCCGGGGAACCCAAGTAGAAGAATGTGTGAGGTTAAGTTGAAGAACCTGCTTGCGGGGGTGGGGGAGTGGTAAGCGTGAGTAGGACTTCAAGTGCATATGTATGGTTATGAATCTGGTAAGAACACTAAGCTTGCTATACGTACCTGAGTGAATCCATTGAGAAACAAAGGCATGGTTATGATGGTGCAGTCCTTGTTCAGGGAACATTGAATAGTGTGGGGAGACTGTTGGTGGAGTGAGAGAGGAGAAGCTGGAAAAGCAAGGGGGTTAATTAGATTCCTTTAGTTTTAGGGCATTTCATTTACTGATCATAGATGCTGTGAGTATTAAAAGTTCCTTTTTGATTTAAGTATTTTTTCCATCCACTTTTTCTGACTAAAGGATCTAAGTTTGACTTTTGTATATGTATATATAGCATAGGTCTATCTATGAGGTACTTTCTTTGTTTTGGGTTTCACCTACATTTGGAGTAGTGGTGATGATACTTAAAGGAGTCACCTTTTGGTGAGAAATGGTAAGGTAGGTTCCTAAATTGTGACCATGCTGTATTTGTCATACTAGCATGGGCATGTACCATCTTTTTGTTACTTGTTGACTTTTTTACATGATCCATATCAAATTAAGATACTAAACTTTCATTAAGAACAATCTTGCTGTTTTTCTTTCCTTTTTTCCTGATTCTTTTTTTAGCTGATTTTACTCTTCTGTTTATTCAGTCAAGTCATTTTGGTGTCAGGATGGTTTAGTTTTTATGACACAATCTCCCTTATTTCTCCTATTTTTTCTTTCCCGTAGCAAGTAGCTGCATTCCATAGTTCCCCTGCCCAAATGTCAGTGTTAACTTATCATCAGTTTTTATGTTAACCACTGGATAAACGGTTGCAGGGCTGGTCTTAAGTAGAATTCTGAAGTATGTGAAGTACGATTTGTAGGTTTTTCTCCCAGTCTTTGCTTCCAGTTCCTTCATGGGAGCCCCTCAGATACATCCCATCAGACCTGCTCACCTGAAGCAGCACCCATGTTCTAATCCGGGGCTTCTGGACTCCTGGACTCTTGGGATTTCAAGGAAGTGGTTTGTAGCATGGTCTGTATTGTACACCTTTATATGTACAATGCACCTGATACTTCAGGTTCTCAAATGTAAGTAAGTAGATCATGTTGTTCGTGAAAATAAAAGTTCAATTAACAGTGCCACCAATTCATAAATTGAGTTAGTAAATCTTATTCATTATATCGTTTATCAATTAATAGAATACAAAAGTATAATACAGAACTAGTATGGAGGTGGCAGGAAGGTTTTTTACGTTTAAAAGTAGTTTTTATAATAGAAGAGATGAAAAAGCTAAGGTGGTCTTTCCTCTGCTGTTAAAACTCACATTAAGCTCCTCCTCTAGCTTGTTGTCCCCAGGTGAGAGCCATTGTCTAACAGCTATCTATGCTTTTAGAGGGGTCACAGCCCAACATCATGCTCTTTTTTCAGGGTCCATTCCACCAGGGTTAAAGGTCCTTTAGGGCTACTTCACACCAATGGTCCTTGAGGACTTGCCTTCACCGTGGCCAGTCTCTGAAGGGAGCAATTTGGGGACCATTAATGGATCTTTCGTTACTCCTGCAGAGAGAACATGGTGAGGGTGAAACTCTGGAGTCGGACAAACCTAGTGGTGGCATCAGCGCTCTGATTCTGTATTTTCAGAGCCTCAGTTCTCTTCTATTTTGTACCCTCACCCGAGGACATTATTTTTACATTGATTTTAGAGGGAGAGGAACGGGAAGAGAGACAGAGAGAAACATTGATTGGTTACTGCCTGTATGCGCTCCAACCAGGGACCAAACTCACAATCTAGGTATGTGCCCTGACCAGGGCTCGAACCTGGGACCTTTTGGTTCATGAGATGAGGCTCCAAACAATTGAGTCATACCAGTCAGGGCTCAATCCCTTTTTTATAAAAGGAGGAGGCTCCTGTTCTAGTGTAGCCCTTGAAGTTGAATCAGATGATAAAGAAGATTCCAGAAAGCTACCTGTCGCCTGTGAAGGTTGCCCTCTTTCTGTTTTCTCTGTGACTTTTGTCAGGCAGCGTCCCAGCAGGGCTGGTCGCTCAGAATACCTATTTGTACATCATTGTCTTAGAACCTGGGGTGAGAAGATTCAATTTGAGGGGGCAGTGGGAAAGGAAACAAAATCCTTGTAGTCCTGTAATGACGAAGATCTGTGGGGAGGCAGCATGGTGAACACATCTGAGTGCAATCTGACAGTCTCCTGGTGGAGCCTCCTGACAGCTCCATGGCGGTTCATTGGCCCTTGGGAGTGAGGTCAGTGGACAAGGCTGAGTGACCACGAGAGACTTGACACAACTAGAGTTGTGTCAAGAAGGCTTTCAGAGTCAACCATGGCATCCAGTTGACACTTTATAATCTAAATTTGGAATAAAGAAGGTTCTAGTGTAAATTACAATGGATTCTAGAAGCATCTGTTTTTGGTTAAGCTTGTCTGTTAATTATAAACTATAGCAACTGTGGAATAGTGTCTCTTTGAATGGAAAGATTATGTGGGTGGGCACCTCCATCTCTTTTTAACTTTTTCATTGGTAGGTGTGTTCTAAATCTGGATACCATTTTGGTCTGTTTTTAATGAGTGGGAAAAGAGAATGAACCTGTTTTTTATACGTGCGCATTGAGAACTGAGACCTGCAGAGCTTCTAGACACGGAGGGAAGTCGGTAACAGATAGACCCAGTTTCAGATGGCTGTGCTGGCCTGGTGCTCAGGAATGCTACCCCCACGTAACCCCTGTGGTATTTGGTGAGGGAACTTGGTGGAAGGCCACTTCCCCAGAGAACATGTTTCTGGAGACAGTGGGCAAGTCTGAGATTTCAAGTTGACATCATTGCCCAGACCAAAGGAATTTGTAGTGTGAAAGATTGGAAAGAGCGAGGGGGAAGGAAAGGTGGAAGGTGATGGTATAGGCAATGTACCAGGAAATTCTTCTATTTAAAGATGTACTTTGAATCTGTCCTGCCAACTCTCATGTATCAGTTTATACTGGTATTTTATACTTTGTCTCTGGCTGGCAGAGTTGTGAGGTCCGTGCATTCCTTTTATTTAGAGGTATTGTGTAGTTGTGATAAAATAGTAATACAAAGCACTCCATAGTGCTTTTATGGATTTCTTTTTTTCACCCTTGAGAACATGTAATAGTTTCCTAATTGCTTTTGTTGCTCCTGGGGTTCCTATGCTTTCCTTGGACTTTTGTTTCTGTCCTTAGTACTGCCCTTCTGTGACCAACATCCCTGTGTGGTGAAGAGAGGGCGTTTCAAGGACACATCCGATACTGAAGAAACTCCAGATTATGCAGGCTCATATATTTTCCATTGTGTCAGGCAGCCTGGGGCTCTAGCTTAGGTGTGTCCATGACTCATTCATTTGTGCTCTGGCCAAGGGCAAAGAAGCCTGTGATTCCCAGAAACATTTTTCATGGGCAGGATGCCAAAGCCCCATCTAAACTCAATGTCCAGCTTTTTTTTTTTTTCCCCAAAGTGTTGGATTGTAATTGTTTTGCATATTCTTCTTCCATATGACTTTTCTTTCTGTCATTCTCTCCCTTATATTGTGATATCAGCTTTATCCACCTCTTCCTATCTCCCCCAGTCAGAGATAGTTTCAGTGATTAGGATATCTTTTAAAAAAGTTTAAAATTATTTTTAGAGGGAGGGGAAGGGAGAAAGGCAGAGATGGCGAGAATCAATGTATGGTTGCCTTTCACCTGACTCCAGCCATAGACCTGGCTGGAGACCTGGCTTGCAACCTGGTTATGTGCCCGGCTGGGGAATCGAACCAGCGACCTTTGGGTTCTCAGGCCGGCACCTTATCCACTGTGCTACCAGTCAGGGCTGATTAGGATATTTTATGATTATTCCCAACTTCCTCATGTTTTTTGCTCATGAATTTGTCTCATAATTTCCTAAGACATATAGTTACAGAGCTGCATTATAGGAAGACTTTTATGCCCTCCCTTTTTTAATAAAACAAGCAAACAAAACAGGATTTTTTCTAAATGATGACTTTTTATGTGTTTAATCTATAACTGAATATAAAGCAAATCTTAAATATTTTATTACACTAAAATAGGAACTGGTTGCCCCATATAGAAAAATTGAAAAATTGTACCTCAGTTTACTGTGCTTTTCTTACTCTCACCCCGCCACACTGTCAACACTGCTCTTCAGCTAAATGAGCAGTTTTTCATTCCCAGTATTTACTCTGATTTCCTTTTTTGGGGATTAGCATAAACTAATCCTTGTGTTATAGGGCTGTCTGAATTCTTGTAAATCTCCTCTAACCGTTCTTCTTATATTCAGTAGACAAAAACTGTAGTAGGTGCAACTACTTAATTTAATTTAACTTGACTGTGTTAAAATTCTTAAAATTCTGCATAGACATCCCAGGAAGGCTTTTTATAGCAAACCCCAAGGGTAACAATTTATAAGCAGACTAACATTTCTGTGCAACCCTGTTGGATTCATATCTATGATTAGTTCCTTTTACTTTCAATCCTAAATTAGTTTCTTTCTTTCTTGCAGGTGATTTAATCCAGTTCACATTCACATTTGTATTCAGTCTAATAAGCATTTCCATAATTTCTATCACCATATGTAACAGCCCTGCTGTTTGATATATGAGGTTTATAAAGCAGAACATCAGTTCCCAGAGTGCTGTGGTTGCTGCCTAACCCTGATAGAAGAACACTTTGAACTAGCGTTATCAGTTTGTTCTCCTGCATCTGAAGAACTCAATAGCTCTGTTAGGTTAATCAGCTTTTGCTGAAAAGCTAAACCTGCTAAACTGAAAGGAAATAGAAGAAATTCTATAATGGCTTCCTGTTATTAAAGTGCATGCTTCCATGGGCATAAGAAAGGCAGAAAGTGCCATAGGAAATGTTCAGATCTTAGCACTACATTTGTTCGGGGCCCCATCCCTTCCTCATTAGGAGTGGCAGGTGGTCTGGGAGGCTGTACACCCTTTGTGATGATGATGATAATGGAAGTAATCAAACCTGGTGAGATGTGTTGACTCTTTTTGATAGCTGAGTAGATAGCTTTCTGGTCCAGAGGCCTAGGGATCAGAAGCAAATGTCATTTAATAATTTTATTTTCTGGTATACTTAATAAAAAGTTATGAGTAATTCTTTACCTGGTACTTAGCCTACCTTTTTAAAAAGGTATTTGAATGTTTTAGGAAATATACACCTAATAATGAATATTTTTAATGTGAGGTGTTATTTGTAACTTTTTAAAAATTTGCAATATTTTAGGGGCCAGCTCTGTGAACCCAAAGGTTGCTGGTTCGATACCCAGTCAGGGCACATAACCAGGTTGCAAGCCAGGTCTCCAGCCAGGTCCATAGCTGGAGGCAGGTGAAAGGCAACCATATATTGATGTCTCTCTCCCTCTCTGCCTTTCTCCCATCCTTTTAAAAATAAATCACTTTTTTAAAAAATTAAAAATTTGCAATATTTTAATGAATTAATACAGTGGTTTGTATGGTGATACATTTATTAATTGTAAAAGTGGTTAACTACATAGATATATTATAACCTTTCTTTATCTTGATGTGTTTAGCATTTTTAAACTGATTAATCCTCATGATAGCCCTGTAAAGTAGGTCAGTATTATTATCCTAGCTATATATAAAGGAGAAAAGGAAAGGGAATTGAGTTTTTTTCCTTGCATACTAACAGATAGATTGCTTTTAATAATCCTAGAATTATGTCCAGAGACATCTTTTTAATCTCAGGCTGATTAGGGAGGCTCAATAGAATTTTGTTCTCAAACTTTTTCTTGTTTAACACTCAATCATATAAAAGAAACACAAAAGAAGACTGTATTTTTAAATTTACTGGTAAAATACCAAGTATGATTAAGGTGCTTTGATAAAGTAACAGGACACAATTTATCTTCAAAGGCATTTGATGAGACTTATGGTCAAGATGGCAGCATACATAGGTAAATGCAGTACTCACATCCTTTCACAACCACATCAAAATTACAACTAAACTATAGAACAACCATCATTACTAACCACTGAAATCTAGCTGAATGGAAATCCTACAAATAAGGATTTAAAGAAGCCACATTGACACTGGTAGGAAGGGTGGGGACTCGGGACAGGCTGGTCTCACACCTATGTGTGTTGAATAAAAATCGGGGTGGGCCATCTTGGCTGTGGAGGTTCCCCCTGAGGAGTGAGGTGTTCCAGCTCCACACTAAGCCCCCTAGCTCACATTCCAATTCCAGGAAGAAAAGTTCTCATAACTTCTAGCTTTAAAAACCAGTGGGGATTGTGGCTGAAGGAGAGGAGGGCTTCTGGAGTCCCAGGCAATTCCTCATCTCTTAGGTGTAGGGAGAGGCCTAGCATCCCTGCGGGTTCTGGAGCAAGGAAGAGGTGAGCAATGGCTAACGGGTAAGCAACGCATAGTGTCTTCCCCAAGACCAGTTTCATGTTGTGCACACACTCAGGTCTTTGGCACCTTAAAGTAGAATCCTGGAGTCTTACTTTTGTTCCATATTATGATCCATATTTTCTTACTTGAATTCAACACCTTCACATCTGCTTTTACAATAAAACTAATGGCTGTTATCATGAGGCAATGATTTTCTCTATGGAGTTTATGATAACGTGAAATTGTGTATTTATTAAGATTTAGTTTCTTATTCATCTTTGTATCTTTGTTAAGCACAATATGGAAGGCTCATGTTGTTAGAAATGTGTTAAATAAATAGAATATCTCATAGGTCTTATTATTTTGTGACTTTGCCATGTTCTCTATGAGCTTGGGAGATGGCTTGAGTGGGATGAACAAAGATCAGAGTGATCCGCTCTTAAAAAATTGCTGAATTTTAAGGATGGAGAATAAAAGGGTGACTTGAATGGTAAAAATTTCCATTTATCAGGCTTCACGGAGCTAAGAGTGGGCTTGGTGTCACGCAGCAGAACTTCTCCAAGGGAGCTGTAGTAGACTCATCAACTTTAGTAAATTCTATTCCTAGTTTTACCCATTTTAATTTTTTTAAAAAGATTTTATTTATTTTTAGAGAGAGGGAGAGAAACATCATTGTGTTAGAGAACAGTTGATCAGTTGCCTCTTGCCTCTCTCATTCCCCCAGCTGGGAGACCTGGCCCACAACCCAGGCATGTGCCCCAACTAGGGGTCAAACCAGTGACCTTTTGGGTCATAGGTCGGCTCTCAATCTGCTGAGTCACACCAGCCAGGGCCATTTTACCCATTTTTAGAAAGATTGCAAAATTCATGAGCATTGCCTGAGAACATTGTCTTTAACAAACAGTATCACTTGGTCCATGAGTTAGTCGTTCATCATTAGTTGTCCGCCTTCCTGCCCCCACTTTACTGTCAAACTGTTGTAGTTAAGATCTTGAAACAAGCAGACTGTAAAGTACACACCTTTTACTATACCTCCCACCTCTTTCTACCACACCTTTCCCCAGCAGTAAGTACACTTCCGGGTGAATGTGAATATGTTAGTATGATTGATACAGATACCTTTCAGTGATAGGAGACTTAATTTTTTTGCAGGATGTGTGGGTATGAGTTATATCTAGCCTGTGGTGGATAGACAACAGTGGAATTTGGTAGCCCAGTAAGATTTTTCTGGGCTCCATTTGAAGCCTGCTTGTATTCAAGTGCTTTACCATTAAGGTAAAGCCACTATGCTCTGCTTTTTGGATGCCAGTATCAGCTTGCTGTATTGCAAATTTTATTTTCTCCTTGTGATATTTTTCTCCTTTGCTACTCTCTCAGATATTGAAATGGAAACATTTACAGTGGAGTCAGAGACTCTCAAAAGGAAGATGATTTTCCTCCTTAAGATCTTCAGAGTGTCTGAGAAGTTTCCACCAGGTCTAGTCACAACAGCATCTGTGCCTGCTAACTTTGAGGGGAGTTTGTTCATACTACTAGGAACAGAACTGAAAAAAAGGGAAAAAAAAACCCTTTTTCAAAGTAAAGTTAATGAGACCTTGAAGAGAGTCCTTAATAATTTGAAAATCTGTTTCCCACTTCAGATAGTCTAATGGTCAATTTTCATTCTTCATTATATGAAAGAAATCTTTCATTTGTTGATTTGCATTGACCTAGTGCTGTATGAATAGTGTCAGTCATGATTAAACAGATTGAGGTAGCAAGTTCTACTTTCTGTCTGTCTGTACAGTACTCAGAGGCTACTTGGGCACAAAGGCAAAATAGGGAGCACAGGAAGGCAGGGACCATCATGCCCTTAGGCAGCAAGTCCCCTGCTTTTCACCAAGGAGGTGGAGGCAACGCTGGTCTCCAGGCCCAGCTGGAAGCAAGAATGTTGGGAACTAGCAAAGAAGGGAAAGAGGAAAAATGGCAATAGCAATCATGCTGAACTCACCATGAGGCACACATAAAATGCTCTTTCCCCTTCATGTGAAGAAAAGAAGGCTACAGTAATTATGGAGTGGTTTTATTTACTGTGAAGTAGCCTGTGATAGGGATACCTCAAACCAGCTAGTCATGAATGAGAGGCTAGAAGTTTTCTGTACTGTCTTTATGAATATCAGCGCATTCTTTACCCATCTTTCTGCTCTTCATTCTTCACTGAGTAGCTTTTTAAGAAGAGCTTTGGTGAATGCTTTTAGTATTTAAAATATAGGGACATTAGTGGTGAACAATAAACTCTGGTTATTTCATGCTCTCCTGCTGGTTACTGAGGATATGATTCAGATCAACTAGATGTCCCCCTCCTATCTTCTTTACTATTCTAATTTATCATAAAGTATCTGCTACCCTCTCATATGGAGGGGGATTCATCTTAGGTTTTGTAAATAGCTGCTCTTTATATTTCTAACCTGACAGTGTGATTAAGAGTGGGAAGGGGTGCTGGCCAAGTGGCTCACTTGGTTGGAGTGTTATCCCATATACAGTAGAAGATTGTAGGTTTGATCCCCAGTCAGAGCACATACTTAGGTCGTGGGATCGATACCTGGTTGGAGCACATTTGGGAGGCAGCTAGTCAGTGTTTCTTTCTCACATTGATATTCCCTCCCCCTTCCTCTCTCTCTAAAATCAATAAAATGTATCCTTAGGAGAGGATTAAAAAAAAAAAAACAAAAAACAAACAAAAAAACCCAGCCCTGGCTGCTGTGGCTGGAGTGCCGGCCTGTGAACTAAAGGGTTGCGGGTTGATTCCCAATCTGAACACATGCCTAGGTTGCAGGCCTGGTCTCCAGTCAGGTCCCTAGTTGGGGATGTTTCTTTCCCTCTGATTTCTCCCTCTTTCTCTAAAAATAATAAATAAAATCTTTAAAAAAAGAAACAGTGGGAAGGGGTGGGTCAGTGCCCAGACAGCAATGAACCATGTTTTTCTTTCTCCCCCTCTTCCCCCTTCCTCTCTTCCTCCTTTTCCCTCTCCCCCACCTTCTCTCCCATACTCTCTTCCTCTTCTACCCTCTCTCTCCTCCCCCGCCTTCTCGTTTATGTACATCACCAGTTACAGGTTGAATAGGGGGAGGGTGCTAGTACATTTCACCCAGGCTTGGGAAGGGCCACTAGACCTATAGAATTTCTTTTCCTTATCATTTTATGAGCTTAAGGAAAAAAAGCCAATTTCACTGCCATCCCTTAGTTATATCACTTTATGGATGACCATTTAACTGCCTTGATTTAGATATTTTGGGTCAGAAAACCACTGTCTCAAGTTTGTCCAGTTTAAATGAATCATTCGCTTTGGCTGTGTTCCAGCCAAATAGAACTATCTGCAGACCTTTTTAGGACTGACGGTTAGTGTCCAGCCAGGCTGTAGTGTGTGTGGATGAAACCAGCCAGTGGAAGCTCTGTGAAAGAAAGACTGCAGGGAGCGAGAGACTTCAAGATAAATGACTATTTTCTCTTTTACTCTAAGTGCCTCTCTCTGTCCCGTTTTGGTCTGGCCATCAGGGCAAGGCCAGACCCACAAGTCAAGAGGAGGCCACACTTGGCCGCCTTTCACTTTTACTGTTGCTACCCTTCCTTTAATGCATTCTTGACTCTGAATTTTGCTCTGTGTAGTTTGTATGTTTATATAAAGTACTAGGGCACTTTGACTTTTCTTAAGCTTTTATGCAGAATTTATTTCTGGTCAGGATTGCATGGCTGCCCAGGTGAGTCAGGCATATGCTAATGAGGCAAGCCAGTGGGGGAGGATGGTTTACCTAATAAATGGAGTCCATGTAATTGGATGTTTACCTGCAAATAGACTTAGACTCTGCAATCTCTCCTTGTTCAAAGGTAACTTGCAAATGTCTGAAAGTTATAAATGTGGAAAGCGAAACTACAAAATTAATAGGAAAAACAGGTGAATGTGTTTAGACTGTTGAAGAGACACTTCTCCAAAGAGGTCACACAGATGGCCAGTAGACACATGAAAACATGCTCACTGTCACTAATCATCAGAGAAATGCAAATTAAAACCATAGTGAGATATTATCCCACACCTGTGAGTATAGCTATTATCAATAAATCATCAAACAACAAGTCCTGAAGAGGATATGGAGAAAGGGGAACCCTTTTGCGCTATTGGTTGGAAATGCAGATTGGTGTAGCCTGGAGGTACCTAAAAAATTAAAAATGGAGCTGCCTTTTGACCCAGTGATCCCATTTCTGGGACTATATGAGAAGTAACCCAGTACAGTAATTCCAAAGAACATAGCACCCTGTGTTTATTGCAACATTATTTGCACTTGCCAAGTTATGGAAGCAGCCTGAGTATCCATCAGTAAATGAGTGGATAAAACAACTATGGGACATTTACACAGTGGAATACTACTCAGCTGTAAAAAAAAAGAAAAGTTTACTCTTTGCAACAGTGTGGCTGGACCTGGAGAACTGAAATAAGCCAGTTAGAGAAAGACAAATACCATATGATTTCACTTATATGTGGAATGAACAGACTGAACTAACAAGCAAAATAGAGACGACTCATAGAGAGCAGGTTGACAGCTATGATGGGGGATTAGGGGATGGAAGGATCGAGCAATAAGGAAAAAGAACTCATAGACATAGACAGCACTGTGGTGATTACCAGGGGCAGGGGGATGTAATGGGGATAAAAGGTAATATAAGTAAATATGATTAAAAATGTATAATAACTGACCTGAAACACCAGTTCAGAAGAACCTTTGCACCCCTCTGTTCATAGCAGCACTATTTATGATACCAAGTGCTGGAAACAGCCTAAGTGCCCATCAGTGGATGAATGGATCAAAAAACTTTGGTACATTTACACAATGGAGTTCTGTGCAGAAGAAGGAAGAAACTCCAATCTTTTTTTGACAACATGGATGGAACTGGAGAGCATTGTGCTTAATGAAGTAAGCCTGTCAGTGAAAGATAAATACCATGTGATCTCATCTAACATGGGAGACTAATGAACAAAACAAACAAGCAAAACAGAACCAGAGACATGGAAACAAGGAACAGATTTGCAGTGTGCAGAGGGGAGTGGGGAGGGGGAGAAAGTGTTAAAGAAGGGGAGCAGGTTAGCCAAGGAACTAGTATAAATGACCTGTGAACAGGGAAAAAAATGTATAATGAATGTAAGTATTACAGAATGAGAAGCTGCATGACTACCTGTTGTAGTTATGCACTTATATTGCTATGACAGCCTCCTGACCCAAGTTTGTACCCACTTCTACCCTGGGACACCTTTGCTGTTTAATAATAGCTTTATGGGCTATCATGCCGATGTTCGTGTTGAACACCAATGTGCCCCGCGCCTCCGTGCCGGACGGTCTCCTCTCCGAGCTCACCCAGCAGCTGGCGCAGGCCATAGGCAAGCCGGTCCAGTATATCGCGGTGCACGTGGTTCCGGATCAGCTCATGGCTTTCGGCGGCTCGAGTGAGCCGTGCGCGCTCTGCAGCCTGTACAGTATCGGCAAGATGGGCGCCGCGCAGAACCGCTCCTACAGCAAGCTGCTGTGCGGCCTGCTGGCCGAGCGCCTGCACATCAGTCCGGACAGGATCTACATCAACTACTATGACATGAACGCGGCCAATGTGGGCTGGAACAACTCCACCTTCGCCTGAAGGCTATGCCACCCCAACCGACCCATACTGGTCCACAGACCACGCCGCCCGCAATGTTTGCCCACCGGGTCCCAGAGAATCTCTACCCTGACTCC
>PVIW01011902.1:0-34909 GCA_004026585.1 Noctilio leporinus | reverse complement strand
TTTTTTTAAGATTTTATTTATTATTTTTCAGAGAGAGGGGAAAGGAGAGAGGCAGAGAGGGAGAAAGACATCAATGTATGGTTGCCTTTCACCTGCCTCCAGCAACGGATCTGGCTGGAGACCTGGCTTGCAACCTGGTTATGTTGCCCTGACTGGGAATCGAACCAGCGACCTTTGGGTTCACAGGCCAGTGCCTTTTCCCCTGTGTTACCAGCCAGGGCCATAGCTAAATATTGAAATGTTACAAATCAAGTAACAAATTGTTACATAAATATTAAAATTATTTTATCTTAATGTACTGACAAACTTTCAAAACAACCTGATAGATCAGGTTTGCATTTATAATCCTCCAACTCCTTGGACTCTGAAGCCAGAATGTGTTAGCACAGGTTCTATCTGTACCTTAAGGTCATGTGCATGGGTGGGAATACTTCCTGCATACCCATCCCCCCATAAGTGGCTGCCCTTTGGACACAGAGGCATACATTCCATACCCTCCCAAGGATGTACCAGGGAAGAGGCCCACCAGGCCTACAGCAGGACTTGCCATAAGAAGTTCTGAGTATCTAGAACATGGTGGGGTATGGTGGTTGGGAGTGGGAGGGGTTGTCCTCATAATCTGGGTAGGCATGCCCCACTTTCCCTGGGACAAGGTGTGAAGGGGTGCAGCTAAAGGAGGGCCAGAGTGGGGTCCTCTAAATGGTGGAGTGCAGAGAAGGAGCCTCTCCTGCCTGGGGAAACTGCCTAGAACAGTGTCCAAGGTGCTCATTAAATATCTTTTGAGTAAACATCTGAAAATAAATAAGCCTGCATCTCCTCTTGTTTTTAGTATCACCTTACCCAGGTTTTTCACTCTCTGGGGCCTAGAACTCATAGTCCACTTGTTCCCTTTGGCATGAGTAGGGGGCGAGGCATGAGAGTGGAGGTATTAGATTAATCAAAGGTTTGGGTTTTCATCAACATAAATAAAAAACCCTTCCAGATATCCCAAGTCTGCTCTAGTGATTTGCTCTCCAGCCTGAAAAATACATGGGTTTCAACCAGTTAGTCACTTGGTTACCAGAGCACCCTATAAGAAGCAGCAGCGGTCTGGACTGTTCCTGGTAAGGGAACAACGCCTGAATAGAACTGGAGACCAAACCCCATGAGCAAGTCTAGTGGTATCTATGTGTTACCACTGTCCACAAAGTGCCACTGAAGCAGCCAGAATGAACATGGCCAGGAGAGCCTGTCCTGCCCTCTGTTTACCTGGACTGTACAGGATTGGAGCACAGCTCGGCCATCGGCCCCAGGTGTCCAGGCCACGCTAGCATTGTTGCTGGAGAGCTTTGTCACCGTGATGTTGAAGGGGGCTGCAGGCAGTGCTGTGGGTGGGAACTCAGAGTCAGAGCCCTGGAGTTCGGTGCCCAGGAGGATGACAGGAGGGGACAGAAGGCATGGGAGTCAAGCCTTGAGTCCCTCCCTAGGGTCTGCCACCCTTAGACTAAAGATGGCTACTCAGCACTCCCAGGACCACAGTAATATACAAATAAGCCACCCAAGCCACCAGCAGGAGGCAGATGCTCCTACCCAGGAAAGTGCCTAGCCTGTGGAATGAGGTTGCCTCTCCTTGATTCAGAGACCCCCGCTGACCAAGGAAAAGGATAAGATAGTGGGTGTATGTGGGGGCAGTACCGAGACCTTGGGAGAGGAAGTCCCTGAAGCCACAGCCCATTCCTCCACAGGCTGGCTCTTTCCCCCTCCCTCCTTCCCTCCCTCTGTGCACACACAGCCCTTTAGATCTCTATCATCCTGCCAAGCTGTTTTCCCCTCCCCCATTCCCTCCACAGGGGCTGGCAAAGGCAAGGTTGGGCATGAGCCTTGACCATCTTCCGCTTGCTGGCTCGCTCTCCCTCCCTCCCAAGGGCTCTGCTTCACGATGGGAAATCTGCTGTGACGTCAGGTTTCTATTCTCATCTCAGCCTCAGCAGGGTCTCAGGTGCTCCCACTAGGAATGGAGCTATGCCAATTAACCCCTCATTCCTCAGATCCCAGCAGGATTGAGAAGAGCTGGAGCACCAAATTCTGCCTTTACCCACTGCTGGACAGCTTGCTAAGAATGCCCCTGCTTTACCTACCCTTTCCCCCAACCAGTTCTCCTACCTTGAAGATGTACAGTAGCTGGGCGAGAAGAGGCCAGGCCTTTCAGGTTGTGAGCTTCACAGGAGAACACAGTACTCTGGGTCACCCCTGAGGCCAGAAAACCCCAGTCAGTCCCCAACCCCAGCCCCAAGCATCAGCTCCCATTCAGTCTGGGACTGGGGGAAGATGGACACTTAGGATCCAGATCTTAATATCCTAGAAGTCCTTCCAGCCAAAGGAAGTGGCTATATAGCAGGGTATGGCAGAACAAACTGGGGCTCTGCTTCTCATCTCCCAAATGGGAGAATTGTTGAGAACCAAATATATAAAGTGCATAGCACACGGTAAGCACTTGAGAAATGCTATGCCACCCCTCCCACTTCAACCCCATCTCCCAAAGACAGCACAAAACTGCCTCCCTTTTCTGGTCACTCTTTTATTACACATTCCAGAGCGCTTCTGTTTGCTCTGTGCTATATCATTGCTGTATCTGCAGATTCTTTGCCTTGCAATAGTTCTTGGCTCCTTATGCACGTGTATTGTCTCTAATTCCTTAGGGGCTGGCCAGATGGCTTCTATTTCTTTTGTATTCCTTCCATCCCCTGTGGTGCCTAGCACAGTGTGGCCTGTGGAGTAGGAGTTCAGTGAATGCTTATTATCAGGCTGGCTGTCTGAGGGTCCCAATCTTGCACATTTGGAGAGAAACCCAACCTTCCTTCTAATCTGCGCCAACCCAGCACCTCCTAAACAGGAACTGCTCTTGTTTCCAACAGGTCCTGCAATCCACCTCTTCTCAAGATTCACATTGCTAGGGGACTTGGCAGATCACAGCCCATCCCTCCCACCTGCCAGTCTATGAGGCCAACCTCAGACAACAATCTGTTTCTGCCAATTCAAGCCTGCACCAGAAACATTAACTTGGTTTCACAAATAAGGGAGCCTCACAACCCTGTGAGGTATGTGCCTAAGGGCCCAGGTGGGAGAGCAGGTGTGACTGCTTTGTCTGTGTGGAGATGTGCACAGATACAGTTGTTTAGGAAAACAATACAAGGGCCGTTAGGGAAGGAGGCTCTGTATTTTTATGCGTTTTCCTTCCCCCTTCCCCCTACATTTCCCCACTCTGCAGCCAGAGACTCTTGTGTTCTAGGCAAGTCTGCCAGACACTCCTCCTAGCTTTGCGTGGGCTGGTTTCTGGCTCCTTCCCTTGGGAGGAGTGGGGGTGGAGGAGGAATGGGTGCCCCTGATCTACCCACTTCACCTCCCAGGGCCAGCTGTACACAGCCTGCACTATCGAACCAGGGAAGGAGGCTCCAGTATCCTCCTTAAACACACACAGCAGGATCACCACTAATCTGCCCACCCAGCCAGCCTAGCACACCTGATTAATAAGCTAAGCAATGGTGCAGTTCACGTACCCAAGCATCGGGGCTTGCTCTGGACACTCAACAGCAAACAATGATTTAAGCAGATCTGAACTCTGCCAGCCTCACCACCTCTGCTCAAAGCCCCTCCTAAGCTTGCTCACCTGTTACATTTAAAACAGAAGGAGAGGGAGCCGGTCCCCCAACCTTCGTGTGTTCTCGCCACCAGATAATGTTAACAGGTTCAGGGGGACCCACGGCCTCACAAGACAGTTGGAAAGGGGCATTAGGTGGTACCGCAAGATCTTTCGGCTGCACGGTGAAAAATGGCACACCTAGGGAGAAAAGGGGCATAGGAATGAGCCTTGCCACCTCTCAGCTTTCAACTGCCCAAATCTCAAGTCTGCTACCCTTTGAAGCTCTCCCTGCATAAAGGCCACAGGCCTTTAGGATTGGGTCAACTGCACAACAGGCACCTAGCTTGACAGGAGAGCTCTTCTTTGCCCCCATTAGGAATATCCTTTATGCTGTCCCCTTGGGCAAGGCAGATTCTCCCTTCCCTGATTTGCTCTGACAACACGTCTCTTGAGTAAGAGGGGCCAGAGGGTGGGGGGCTGGGGGAAGGGCAGAGGGAGAAGTGGGCGGGAGCCTGAGCACAGTTCTGCTGGCAGGACCCAGATTCGGTTGAATGCCCTTTGTTACTTTCTTAGTCACTTTGTTTTCATGGGCTGAACTGGCTCTGAGCTCTCACAGCTGCTGATCCTTCCTCCCCCTCCCCCATCTTTATCCCTCCGGGCCTGGCCTGGCCTGGCCACTTAGCGGAACAGGGTCCAGCCCAGACAGGTGCTTGAGGCTTGCTGTTCGGATAACTGCAAATGGCTTGCATCGCATAGTTTGTAAGTCCTAGTTGCCCCTTGGTTCTAAAATACCCAGACTCCAGCGGGTTTGGTTTTCTGATGTTGGGGTGGGCCTGGAGCCTGGAACAATCAGGCTCCAGAGGGCAGTGAGGCAGCTTTCTTCCACTGAGCTTTCTTCTCCAGAGGTGTAGCCACCAGCAGACATGCCCACGGGCCTCCTCACCTTCTACTGTGAGCCACACTGGCGGGGAGGTTTTGGTTTCACCCCCATCCTCCACCTGGCACCAGTACTGGCCGGCATCAGAACGCTCTGCTGACTTCAGGCTGTGGAAACAGGACACCAGGCTCACCTCCCAGGGTCATGGGGGGCAACTCTGCTGGGCCCACTCAATGGGTTCAGCCTGCCCCAACTTCTGGAAGTTTCCACGGTTGCCGATTAAAGAAACCACAGTCCAGGCATCTGCTTCGCCCCCAGCTCCCAGTGGCCCCGGCTGGCATCCCACACCTTCCCCCACAGTCCTGCACCTGAGGAAGCCGATCCAGTGCTGCTCGCTGACTGGGATGTACACCTGATCCAGACCCTGGACCACAGCCCCATCCTTCATCCACTGTATGTCAGGATCCTCCATCCCCTCCATACTGCAGTTGAGATTCACTGGCTGTCCCTGAGACACTGTCAGCTTCACTGTGGCTCCCATGAACTTCAGACCTGTGAGGTGGGAAGGAGAATGTGTTAGCCAGCTTGAGAGGTCCCCTGTCTCTGGAAATATCCTCCATCCTCTTCTAGAATCTAGCTTCTGTATCAAAGGGTTCATTCTCAGCCAATGGCCAAGGAAGCAGAGGCAGGACAGTGTGGAAGGACTGTGGGAAGGGACATGACAGGCTCTCTAGGCACCATTTCTGCCGCTGCCACAATCCCCCCAGTACTAAAAGGAGAGACTCTTTGCCAACTCCCTGCTGGGCTATGTTAACTTCAGTCCCCAAAACCAAAAAGAAGGCAAGCCAACTTGAACAGTGGGCGTTCTTATACACCTCGGGCAGGTCCCGCCTGGGAATGCCTGCCTGCCCAGCCAGTGCAACAGGCGCCGGCTCTCCACCCAAGGCGGCAGCCCAGTGCACCCACCCGGCAGATGAAAGGAGGCTAAGGAAGGGAAGGAGGGGTGCTCCCTGGAACGGAGAACATATGGCTGCAAAACCACGTCAGAGCAAACACATGGCAGCCTTCCTGGCAGCCGCCTGCTCTATTAATACCTGAACGTGTGCAGTGGCGGGTGCTAGGAAGGTAGGAGGCAGAGGGGAGGGGAGGGGCCCTGAATGGGGAGCCCAAGACCCCTGAGCTACTATCATCACCCTCTTAACATTATCCTCTACACACACACACACACACACACACACCCCTCCTGGTCTCCTTTGAATTATCCACATACCTGAAATCCAGTTCTGCTTCTTCCTGCCCTTTGCTATGTGACTCTGTAGACAAATCCTAAACTCTCTGATCCTGAGACACACACCTTTCAGACTAGAAATAGTTTTCACTGTTTTCCCTCCCTTCCCTGAGCGGCTTAGACCGCAGGGAGTTCTGTCTCAAGAGAAGGTGCCTGCTGGGCTCCTGCTGCTCTGGCCTGTTTCTTCCTTACTCCTTTCATCCCTGGAGGAATCAGTGACAGGGCAAGGAGGGACACTTCGCATCCCGGGCCCCATACACACCCCGCAGTCCCAGGGGCGAGGAGTGTAAACTTGAGGATCCGGGTGCTGCAAGGAGCACTGCTGTCACTGGCGAATGCCTCGGTGGCCATGTGGGAACACAAGTCTATCCCCCATGAACACAAGCAACCTTGCCCACCCTCTCTAACATGTAGGCTTCAGGAAGCTGAGCTGGCTCAGGAGCGAGAGAAGCTGCCCAGATGTTCTGTGTGACCCGGCACCCTCACAGCCCCTGTACCTAAATGATGCCTCTTGGGTGCTCGGCCCCGCGCCACTGGTTTCGGAGACCCTTGGTGAGTGGGGTGGGCAGAATGGGGGGCTCAGGGACTGGAAGGGGAGAGCAGGCAACTAGGAGCACAGAGGTGGGAACATCCCGTCCCAAACACCCCTGCTGACCACTCAGCACACTGCCCCACTCCTTTCCTTTCCACCCCGCCAGAAGAGCCCAGGACAAGAGAAAGTTGGGGGTGGGGGCCCCGAGATCCCACCGCGAACACACCGCTCCTCTTCCGCTCCCAGCCCCCAAGCCTCGGCCTTCCTGCTCTGATCCCCCCGACCCAAATCTCCGGCCCTCCAGGCCCGGGGCTCCCTGGGCTGCGGTCCCCCGGCTCCGACCCGGCCGCGCCCCTCTGCAGCCCCCGCTTCGAGCCGCCACCCGGGCCAGCTCCTACCTTCGGCCAAGGGCTCCGAGAGCAGCAGAGTGGCCAAACCCGCCAGCAGCAGCAGCGGCGGCGGCGGCCGCGGGAGCGGCGGGAGCCCCGACCGCCCCATGCTCCGCCTCAGCGCCATCGGCGGCGGCGCCGCACCATGCCGGGCCCGGCCCGCGAGCGACTCGGCCAGAGGGAGAGGGGAAGGAGGAGGAGAAAGGGGGACAGGAGGGATGCCGGAGGGAGGAGCGGGGGCCGGCCGGGGGCGGTACTGGGGCGGGCGCCTCCGAGAGTCCCGGCGGCCGCCGTCAGTGGCGCGGGGTCCCCGGGGCGGCTCCTGGGCCACCGCACTCCTTCCACTGCCACTGCCGCCGCCGCCGCTGCCGCCGCCGCTGATTCATGTTCTTCTCGAAGCCGCCGCCTCCTCCCTCGTCCTCCCTCCCGCAGCCGGAGCTCCTACCGCCCCCCCGCGGGGCCCGGGGCGGCTGGCTCCAAGCGCCAGCCTGGCAGTTGCCAGCCTAGTCTTCGGCATCCGGCCGATCCCCACCCTGGCCAGCACCCTCTGCCCCAGGTACGCCCCCGGACGAACCCGAGGCTCTGAGAGGGTCCCCTGGATGGGCACCGCAGCCACGCCCCTCCTTTCCCAAATTCACCTCGGAATCTTCCCAAATCCAACACTCCAGATCCTTCCCTCAAAACCTCGCTAGAAGCCTCTACCACACCCTAACTTTTGTCCAGATTCTGATCCTGAGAACCCAGCACCTGCTTCTCGCGATATAAAGCATCTCAAAGTCCTATACACTTCCAACCATCGGGACCCCCGAAATGGTGACTCAGGGCTCCCCCCACAGGATCTACTAGTACCCCTTCATGTCCTCATGAGACTTTCACCCAAACTCCCCAATTCATGCTCCATTTCTCACTTTTTGATCTCCAAGACCTTGGGCCTTACGTCTTGAGTTTTCCAAGTTCTCCTTGGTAATCCTCAAGTTTAATCCGCTAGACCAAAGCCCAGTGGCCCACATCGTTGAGGGTTATCATTCTTCCTAGTGCTTCCCCAGCTTCTACCCCATGGGCTTTCATGACATGAAAGTTGGCTCTATTAATACAATACCTAAGAGCACCTTGCACACCGTAGGCACTCCATAAATAAATAGGCAGGTGCCTGTTAAGTAATTTCCTTAGCTTGGCCTGTCCCACAACCAGTAATCACTGGGGTGCCTACTCCCACGGACATCCTGTCAGGCAGATAAGGAGCTGGTTCCCAAATCCAAGTGTTCCCCTCCCCTTGCCCCAGCCTTTAGCTACCTGGGCCCTAGAGCTTACTCCGGAGGACCCTCCCCAGAGCCCCTAGGTGGAAAGGAGGGACAAGCCACTCCGTCCCCTACTTCCCTAAGGCCTCATTGGATCTTTCCAGGGACTCACCTTCAGAGCTGCAGAAGCCTGCCCCTTTCTCCACTGGGCCCCATCAGGGCTTGTTTATTAATTACACCAATGGTTAACTAGCTGCAGTGCTGGGGGCAGCCTCAGACCCGGCTGGGGGCGCCCCCAGGCGGCAGCACATGGGGAGACTCGGGAAGCGCAAGCGCTGTAGGATGGCTGGGGCCCAGTCTCTAGGTTAGCCAAGCCCTCCACCAATTCTGGGGGGCATTGTGGGTTGGCTTCAGGTCGCTTTCTAAAGAAGAAAACTCGCTCCGTTCCAGAATCCACAGTTTCTGAATTTGGGCCGAGTGGGATCAGGTCAGGCAGACAGCAGTCTGGGTCTGAAACCGGATCTGCAAGGGCTGCTACTGCAGCGATGGATATGGCCGCTGCAGTCCTGCACTTAATTGATCACTTGTCACTTCCCAAGGCTCTCCCCCTGACCTGTCCTCTTTAGAGGGGACTTCCAGTTTACAGTGGCAGGAAGCTCCCTGCTATTCACAATGGAAAGACCCCTCCTAGAGAATGTTAAACCCAGAGCCCAAACCCAGCTTGCCACTTCCTTTAACTCTCCTCACTACCTCCCAGCCATTTCCTGAACTCTGACGAGGAATTCCAGCCCAAGGAACATCCTTTGCCACCTGTCCAAATAGGCTCCTTGGACATATCATGGGTGTCCCTGCATTCTCTCCTCAGAACCTCCAAACCTTCTGCCTCAGCTGCGCAGCTGCATACCTGAGGCACATCACTGTCACCCTCCTGCAGCTCACTGTCTATGTGATGCCTGAAGCCCCGAGTTCCTGCTTCTGAATCCCTTGCAGTTTTTAGTATTTCTCTGTGTAGGGCACTTGCCTTCCTGAGCCCTCACAATCCATTCTTTTCTCTCTCTCTCTCTCTCTCTCTCTCTCTCTCTCTCTCTCTCTCTCTGCCTTCCTGAGCCCTCACAATCCATTCTTCTCTCTCTCTCTCTGTCTCTCTCTCTGTCTCTCTGTCTCTCTCTCCATGATATAGGGACATACTTTTAAGGGTATGCAAGCAGGTGTGATTTTTGTGGGAGAGGTGTGTAGGCGGGTGAAAGGGTGTGCATTGTGATATATGAGGGAGGGTGTGCATTTGTGCAAACTCTAAATGTGACTGACGCTTTGTGGGTGGATGGAAAGAAAATGTGTGTGTGTGTGTGTGTGTGTGTGTGTGTGTGTACACGGGCGCGTGCCTGGAGGAGGTTGGCTGCCTATGCAAATACATGCCTGCAAAAAATCTCCCTTCCTTTTATAAATGTATTGCTTGGAAAGAAACTAATCAAAGCAATAGGAAATGTGTTTGACCCAATGCAGGATCAGCTATCCCAGGAATTCCTGTCCTCAGAACAAAACTGGAGCCAGCTATGATCTATCCCCAGGGAGTAAAAGGGGGCTGCATGAGAGAGAAAGGGCCACCAGCAGTCCTTTCTGGATAGTGCTAGGTTGAGCCCTGGCATTTCACTACACAGAGAATTAAGTATCTGCCCACTCTCTGCCTTGTATGACCCAGGACTACCCAAGGAGGCCAAGGATCCAGAGAAAACAAAGCCTGGAAATAAAAACCATCTGCCCGCAAGAAGCAGCTTTTTTCAGAGTTTGGACCTCATCTTCCTATCTTTCCCCACCACTCCAGGTTGTGGGGACAGCGGAGGGTGGGAGCAAACCCTGGGCTGGGAATGAGGGATACTGAGAGGGAACCAAGGAGTCCCAGCAGTCTCCCCAGCCCTGTGACCAAGGCCCTATTCTTTCCCAGCCACTGGTTAAAGAGGAGAGAGTTGGGAAGTCTCACTTAAGGAATGAGGCAGGCAGGCCACAGACTGTACCTCAATCACCTTAGAGAAGGCAGGGAATCTATGCCTGTGGGGCTTGGAGGAAAACTACTCACAGGCACAATTCCTGGAGCACTGGGAACTGTTACTGTGCCAAACACCTCTTGACTAAAGTTTCAAAGCCAAAAAACGATGCCGCTCCATGTCCACCCAAAGATGAAGCAGAAAGGTAAATTCCTAGGAGAAACTACACTTTGATTTTTAATCACAGGAGCTTTCACATGATGAGATTTTTCCCTAAAGCAGATTTAGGAAGTAGGAAGACAGCAATAAGCTTGGGGTTTCTGAACAGGCAGCAGAGTTCAAACATGTGGAAGAGAACAATTTGTCCTCTTCAAAACTTCATTTAGGAGCCCTGGCTGGTGGCTCAGTGGCTCGGTGGCTCAGGCGCCGCCAACCAGTGAACCCAAAGGTTGCTGGTTCAACTCCCAGCCAGGGCACGTAACCAGATTGCAAGCCAGGACTCCAGCCAGGTCTGTAGTTGGAGGCAGGTGAAAGGCAACCCATACATTGATGTTTCTCTCCCTCTCTACCTCTCTCCCTTCTCCTCTCTGAAAATAATAATAAATAAGATATTTTTTTAAAAAACTTCACTTAGGGATGACAGGGTTTCATCTAAAAAGGAAGTTTCATGCGTGCATGTCTGTGTATGAATGCACTGTATCTGGCTGTATTTCTCTTTTTGACTTGACTCTCTGTAACTACAGCCTGGCAATTAAGGCTTTTCTGGATCTATTTTTATAAGAAGAAATGTATTATGGAATATTTTAAACATATGCACAAGCAGAGACTAGTATAAGGATGAATTCCCAATATATACATTACTCTGCTTCAATTATCTTAGCCAACTCCCCTATTTTTTTGTTGTTTTGCTGGAGTTTTATTTTATTTTTAAAAAGATTTTATTTATTTACTTTAGAGAGAGGGGAAGGGAGGAAGAGAGGGGGAGAAACATTAATGTGTGAGGGATACATCAATAGGTTGCCTCTTGTTCTCACATGCCCCCAGATGGAGGCCTGGACTATTTGGGAATCTAACCTTTCGGTGTGCAGGTCAGCTCTCAATCCACTGATTCATACTGGCCAGGGTTACTAGTCGAACTTTAAACTGTTCAAGTCATCAAAAAACAAAGTCTATAAAACTGTCACAGCAAAGAGGAGCCTAAGGAGACATAACAACTAAATGTAATGTGGTTGGTGGAACAGGAAAAGGACATTAGGGAAAGGTTGAAGATACTTGAATAAAGTGGACTTTTAGTTAGTAATACTGTATCAATATTAGTTCATTAATTCTGAAAAAAAGTGTGCCATATTAATGTTGGATGTTAATAACGGGAAAAGTTATGGTTGGAAAAAAATGGAAATAATAATTGCAATTTTTCTATAAATCTAAAACTATTCTAAAATCAAGTCATTTAAACACACACACACACACACACACACCAGCCTTGGCTGGTGTGGCTCAGTAGATTGAGCACCAGCATGCAAACTAAAACGTCAGTGGTTTTATCTCAGTCAGGGCACATGCCTGGCTTGCAGGCCAGGTTCTCAGTTGGGAGTGCCCGAGAGGCAACTGGCCCATCAGTGTTTCTCTCCTTCTCTTTAAAAAGTAAAAATAAAAGCCCTGGCTAGTGGCTCAGTGGATAGGCCTGTGAACCCAAAGGCCACTGGTTCGTTTCCCAGACAAGGCACATAACCAGATTGCAAGCCAGGTCCTTAGCTGGAGGCAGGTGAAAGGCAATCATACATTGATGTTTTTCTCCCTTTCTTCTTCCCTCCCTGCCCTTCCCAATACCCATAACTAATAGAAAAATTCTAAAATCCTTAATGTCATATTGCATTTGGTTTTTCCCCACAGTCGCAAAAAATGTCTTTTTACAGCAGGTTTGTTTGAATCAGGATACAAATAAGGACAATATATTTAATAGATAATCTCTTTTCTTTTGAATATGAAACCTGTAGAAGAAATTTGAATAATTTTCTACAACCTGATTCTGGCTGGTTTTGCTCAGTGGATTGAGCACCAGCCTGTGAATTGAAAGGTCACCAGTTTGATTCCCAGTGAGGACACATGTCTGAGTTGCAGGTTAGGTCCCTGATTGGGGGCAAAGAAGAGGCACCCCATCAACGTTCTATCTCTTTTCCTTCCTCCTTTCCTCTCTCTCTCTAAAAATAATAAATAAAATGTTCAAGATAAATAAATTTTAAAAATATGCATCAATAGATTCCTAAGTTGGCAACCTGATCCATCCATATAAAATCCGAATCTAAATAAAAAATATATATAAAATAAAATCCTAATCAACTTTTCATTTACTAGTTCTACCAGTCATTAATGATCATTGCTTGGAGTGATTATATCATTAGTGGTTCAAACAATGATTTTCTACTATTCTTCTTCCAGCATTTTTGCCTCCAGTTCCCCTCCCTCATTTCTCATATCTTCTGCCCAGGTCCACTATTCTTTTGAACTCCAAGGTTGGCTAAATCCTAGTAACTGAAATTTACTGCTGCAGTTGAGTATAAAAGAAGTCTGGCTCCAGCTGGTGGCACAGCGGATAGGGCGCTGGCCTGTGAACTCAAAGGTTGCTGGTTCGATTCCCCAGCTAGGGTACATTTAAAAAATAATAATAATAATTCAAGAAGTGTTCTATAGGATACCTGAAAACTTATTGGAAATGCAAATTCTCAGATCCTATTCCAGACCTGCTGAATCAGAAACTCTGAGAATGAGGCCCAGCAGCCGTTTTTTTTTGGTTTTTTTTTTTTTGTTTTTTTTTTTTTTAAGATTTATTTATTTATTTTTTAATATTTTATTTCATTATTTTTAGAAAGGGAGGAAGGGAGAGAGGCAGAGAGGGAGAGAGACATCGATGTATGGTTGTGTTTCACCTGCCTCCAGCCACCGACCTGACTGGAGACCTGGTTTGCAACCTGGTTATGTGCCCTGGCTGGGGAATCGAACCTGCGACCTTTGGGTTCGCAGGCCGGCGGCGCCTCATCCACTGTGCCACCAGCCAGGGCTTTTTTTTTTTTTTTTAATTTTTTAAAATCCTCACCAGAGGACATGGTTATTGATTTTACAGAGAGTGTACGGGAAAGAGAGAGGGAGGTTGAGAGAGAGGAACAGAAACATCCGTGTGAGAGAGAGACCCTCTCCTGAGCCTGGACTGAGGAGGAACCAGAAACCCAGGCACTTGCCAACAAGAATCGATCTTTGGAAACTGTGGACCCCTGCGGCCCACTGAATGCAGCTTTAACGAACTGAGCTACATCAGCAATGGCCAGCGATCTGTTTCAACAAGCCCTCCAGGTGGCTGATGCCTGCTAAAGTTTGAGAACTACTGGACTATAATTAATTATTGGCTGGCCTAAGATAGCCTTCAACCAAGCAATGTTTCACTAAAGTCCTATGTGCGTGGCAATATGGTGGGAGCTGAGCGCTAGAGATACAAAAAAAAAAGGCCTGATGCCCTCAAGGAACTCACTGTCTATTGAAGGAAACAAGACCTATGTTTGTGAAAAGATAACTAGTGAAAGTTCCCAACATGCCACACAAGGTTCCAAGGGAAGTCCAGGGAGAAGAGAAAGACTTTGGGGGTAGAGTGGAAGGGAAAAGGGGAGTTTCCAATAAGGGACACTGGCTGACAAAGGCAGAATGCTCACGAAGGGGATCGCTTTGCGGGCAGTGAGGCTGCTTTCTTCTCTCTTCTCACCACCACCGTTCCGGCAGCTAGGGTTACAGGGCTAATGAGGAGCCCTTTGCCTCTGACCCGGTGTTGTATGAGGAGAAGGGCCTGTACCCACTGGACCTCCGAAGGATGTGTCTGTTCCGTTTGCCAGCACGCAACTCAGGAGCTGGGTGCACCGCGGAGTACTTTCGCGCTCAAGTGGTCCCTCAAGTCTAGCCGGCCAACCCCAGAGCGGGCGGGGCCAGGCCCGGAGAGGCGGGGCCCCGCTGCGGGGCGGAAGCTCAGATCTGGAGGTGGCGGAAGCGAGGCCCGTGCGGGGCAAGATGGCGGCTCCCAGGCAGCGTCCGAGCGAGTAGGCGGCTGGTGCGGAGAGACTGAATTCATGGGACCTCGGCGGAGGGCTCTGTGGCAGAGTATTCAGTTCCTTCGTCAGAGACTGCCCAAGTGTGTTTAGACTTCACTGGAGCGGCCCAGACCACTTCGGTGCGGGGACCCAGGGCACGCACCGCCCTCCCTCCATCCACCCGCTGCAGAAGCTGAAATTCTGCGATTTCTCTTTGCCGGCGGGGTTGGTTCTAGAGCACGCAGGACTGCAGATCCCAACGGGGAGTTGTGGGGCCCTGCAGTGTACAAGCCTTCTACTTCCTTGATGAAATTTATTCATATTTTATTCTTTTTGATGCTATTGTAAGTGGGATTGTTTTCTTAATTTCATTTTCTGATCGTTTTTTTTGTGTATAAAGATACAAGTAATTTCTTTTCATCGATCTTGTTTGGGCCCGAGGTGTTTTAGGCTAGGCATGTTCTTTACAGTTTGATACAGAATCACCACTCCCTGGTGTAACACATTTTCTGCCTGGCTTCTGGTGACATTTTCCTTAGTTCCCCTACAAGTCTTTTAGTTATCCCCTAAGTCTTAATTATCCGCATGTTGTAAACAACCTAAGTTGTCAGTAAGTATGGTTGCTAGGCTGATGACATCAGGGAGGGCTAAATAGGAAGGGAATGACAATAGGGCATGAATGAGGAGGAATGAGTTGGCAAGGAAAGAGTATTCCTTGATGCAAAAGAAAGAGAACCAGGGTTCAGTTAAAGAGGACCCATCTTTATTGCTTTTAGGGATGACTGAGCTGGAGTCCCCACAGGGATACAGTGCTGGAAAGAGTTGCACTGAGGAAGCAGCTGGAGTATCAAGATGCTATCCAGACCAAAGCCAGGGGAGTCCGAGGTGGACCTGCTGAGATTCCAAAGTCAGTTTCTTGAAGCTGGTACAGCCCCAGCAGTACAATTGGTGAAGAAAGGAAGTAGGAGAGGTGTCAATGCTAACCTGGACCAGTCTCTGCCGCAGGATCATCGGGACATGGTGATGCTGGAGAGTGAGTGGCTGTGGGTGTGAGATGGAGAAGGAGAAGATACAGCCTCAGGGTCTCCTTCCTCTTCCTGTTGTGGCTGGGTTGTACGCATTATTCTTTTCTTTCTTTCTTTCTTTCTTTCTTTCTTTCTTTCTTTCTTAAGATTTTTATTATTTTTAGAGAGAGGGGTAGGGAGAGAGGGAAAGAGGTATCAGTGTATGGCTACCTTTCACTTGCCTCCAGCTACGGATCTGGCAGGAGACCTGGCTTGCAACCTGGTTATGTGCCCTGGCTGGGAACCGAACCAGTGACCTTTGGGTCACTTGTGCCTTATCCACTGTGCCACCAGCCAGGGCCTGCATTATTATTTCATATACTGCATAGCCTCTGTTGCCGCAGTCCCATTTTATATGGAAAGAAATAGGCTCAGAGAGGCTAAAGGTGTTGCTGAAGGTTATACAGCTTGAGCCAGGATTTCCCAACAGCTGACATTCTTTCTCTGGCTTTCCCCTAGTCCTTAGACTCTTCCTGGGAAGGTATGAATATCCTCACATCTGGGTTGTTTTTTTCTTTCTCAGATCTCCCAGATTTGCCCCCAGCTTTGGTTCCTGCTCCCCCTAAAAGAGCCAGGCCCAGCCCTGGCCATCACCTGGTTGACCAAGAGGACCCTGAAGAGAGGCTGAACAGGCATGATCAGCACATCACTGCTGTCTTGACTAAGATTATTGTGCGTCTTACCCTGGCTGAGTGGAATAAGGCATCCTAGGGCAGCTATGACATTGTGGGGTGGTGAGCCTTCTAAGTAAAGGGTGATTTAGAAAGGTGGGACTTTATTTCCCTGCAGTCAGTTTGGGGGCTGGTTTATAATCACATGCTCCATCACTTCTCGGCCTTTGGCTAAGATCAAGTGTAGAATCACAGTGCTCTAAAAATAAGGTAGGTTTTATCATTTCCGAGAGTGAGGTTCTAGTTATATAGAACTGGGGCTTATGGGATAGGCTCCAGGCTGGGGAAATCTCTGTATCGTCACGTCTTTGTACTTTGTTGCTGCAGGAACGAGATACAAGTTCAGTAGCTGTGCATTTGCCTATGCCCAGTGGTGTTGCATTCCCCCCTGTATTCCATCGCTCACAGGGGAAGCAGGTAGGTAGGAGTAACCTTAGATATGCTTTAGTGTACAGTCAAGTGAGTCTCATAGTGCATCTTCCCCAGATTGATAATCTTCTTATTTTTTAAATATTTATTTATTGATTTTAGGAAGGGAGAGAGAGAGAAACAAATTTTTTTTGTTCCACTTACTAATGCATTCATTGGTTGATTCTTATATGAGCCTGTACTGGGAATTGAACCCACAACCTTGGCATATCAGGATGATTCTCTAACCAACCGAGTTACCTGGCCAGGGCCAGATCATTAATCTTAATAATGATAAGTAATTCTGTTGTTAAAGCAGCACCATACTAATCACTTCATTTGCATTACTTCATTTAATACTTGTAATAACCATATAAGGTAGGTAACATTAGCCTTATTTTTTCACATGAGTAAATTGAGACCCCCTACAAAAGATGATTAACTTGTCCAACACCACACATTTAATAGATAGAAGAGCCAGAAATCCAACCCAACTCTGTCAGACTTCAAAATCTCTGCTCCTGTAATATCTTTCTTTTTCTGAGGACTAGGGTTATGACCTTTGGAGATTAAGCTAGCAGTCCCTTTTATCTCTTTGTTCCAGTGACCTTGGTATAAAAAGTTTGAGAAGAGGATGTTTTAATGAATTATCAGTCATCCTTGTTTTCTTTTTGCCCCATAGAGGAAGCCAGCAATATCTGGTAAAAGAAGCATCTTTGCCCAGGAAATCGCAGCAAGGAGCGTATCTCAAGCCAGTGTCCCACCAGTTAAAGGAGTTGTGTCTACCCTGGACCCACCAGAGGGTGAGCTGGGGTTGAAGAGGCATGGGCTTGGCTTCTTAGTGATGCATGAATAGAGTCATCGTTGGATATACGTGTTCCTGCTTCAAATATGAATTGTTTTTGAGCCATCTAAAGAGGGAGCTGCCCCATATCTCCCTTTGGAGTATTGAGTATGAGTGGATTATGTCCATATGGGTCTTAGATGCAGGAAGATGTTGAAGTGTCTGGCAGAGACTATAAAATAAAAATAGAAGGCAAGATTCCTTTAATGTTACAGATTACTAGCAGAAGAGCTGGGGGCATGCCCCAGAGGCAGATAGCAGCCTAAGCATCTAAGAGAAGAGTCAGAAAGTAGGATGTTTCTAAGGATAACCTCATATGAGTCCAAGGGAAAGAATGAGTAGGGGATAGATGGTTGGGGGTGAGGGGAACTCTACTCTGTGCCTGGGAAAGCTTGAGGGCCTCCATCTGTTTCCAGGGCTAATGGGATTGGGAAAAAAGGGCCAAAAAGCCCAGTCAGTATGAGGCAGTGAAACTGATCATAAACTTCTTCCAGGTGCTGTGACCTGTGAGTCACTCATACCTAGGGAGAAGGATCACCAGCTTCCATGGAGCAGCCACAACTTCCAAGGACCCCATCTGGTCACAGGAAAGGGGCTCAGGGGCCAGGAGGCTGAGCAGGAAGCCCAGACCATCCACGAAGAGAACATAGCAAGACTGCAAGCCATGACTCCTGAGGAGATCCTGCAGGAACAGCAGAGGTTGCTGACTCAGCTTGGTATGGGTACCTGGCTTTCCTGCCGAGACTAAGCTAAGATGGGACAGCTACTTATTGAGGAAAGCTTACTGTGATTCTGGGCATTGTGCTGAGTACTTTAGTGCATTATGTCATTCTGTCCTCAAACTGTTCTTATGAGGTGGGTGGTACTAACCTCATTTACTTATGAAAAAAAAAAAAAAAAAAAACAGGCTCAATTTTTTGAGAAATTTTCTCCCAGATCACACAGCTGGTAAGAAGCATGGATGAGATGAAAACCCAAGTCCATGTGTTCTCACAGACCCTACTCTTAACCCCTCTGCTGTGTGCACTGTATTATCACAGTTCTCTGGTATGGCTGCAGTATGATGCTCTGCTCTACTATACCTCCCTCCTAGTTTCTGTGCACTGCACCAAGTCCATCTTGTTCCAAACTATATCTAGCACCTATATAGAGAGTAGTGTATATTAGGTTTTTAGTGAATATTGGTGCATAAGTAATTTAGCTAAAGGTAAGATAAATTGTTCCCTTAAATACCTTCTCTTTCACCCTAGTCAACATTTACTCATTTTTTCCACAGCCACTTACTTTAGGCCTATGACCTGGAGCCAAGCACAGGCATGGGCATAAATCTGTGCCAGGGGACTATGAAGGGTGGTGACATGGCTGTGTAGGCAGATCCCAGTGACAGGAAAGGTTATTGAGGCCCCACAAGAGTGCAGAGGCCTCAGGCCAGGGCTAGGAAGTGGCCTGGCTTGGCATTCGTAGCCAAGCAGTATTCAGGTTTCAGGTCTAGAAGAGATTAGGGAGCATCTGCCCTCATCCACTCTGCCCTCTCTTTCTCCTCTAGATCCCAGCTTGGTTGCCTTCTTGAGATCTCGCAGCTGCACCCATGAGCAAGCAGAAGAAAAGAACACCAAGGAGCAGAGGCCAGGAAGGCCCTCTGTTGAAGTTACTGGAGAAGAGCCCATTATGCCAACTTCTGCCAGTGAACTGAGGCAGGAAGATGAGCTGGAGCCAGGAGTCCCAGGTTTGCAGGAGGGAAGACATCTTTTTGTTTTATTTAAGATTTTACTTGTTTTCAGAGAGAGGGGAAGGGAGTGAGAGAAACATCAATGTGTGACAGAAACATTGATAAGTTGCCTCTAGCACACCCAGCTGAAGACCTGGCCTGCGGCCTAGGCATGTGTCCTGAGATCTTGTAGTTCATAGGCCAGCATACAATCCACTGAGCTATACCAGCCAGGGCAGGGGAACATCACTTTGGGAATAAAAGTAGGGGAAAGTATTCCTTCTGGCAGATGAGAAAAGGGAATCTTCTTTGTCCTTGGGCAGATAACGTGAATCCTCATTCTTATGTTGAAATTGGTCTTCACTTGAAGTGTGTGATGGCTGAATAGCCCCCTTCCCCTGGCACACCAGCCCCTTCCTTTGCTGTAGCTGCCCCAGCTATGGCTCCATCCATCCTAGTTTGCTGCCTCTGCCTCTGCCAGTGCTGGTGAGCGAAGATGGCAGGGCCAGGGTGATGGGGGAAAAGTGATGCAGGTCTTATGAACATACCAGACCTGAAGCAGAGGGGCCAGTGGGAACACTCATTTCCCAGGAACTGATTATTTTATTAGTGGTTAACAAAAGTAGAAACTGAATTAGGAGAGTCAGGACCCTCCTGCCCCTGGATGAGCTCCAGGCCAGCTGAGCAGCTGGGTGGGGGTTGGGGCGAGAAAGGAAGAAGATGTGTGGGTGTGTGTTTTGTATCTTGCCTCCCTGAAGCAGTACAGTATAGCTGCTTTCTCCTCATTGTCCCTACTTTCTGCTCTTTTTGGAGGTTGGTACTAGGCAGTGGAGAACTATGTTTTCCCTGACATATGCCCTTTCCTTCTCCTCTGCTCACTCTCCTCTTTCTTAACTCCTCTTCTTCTACTTTTCCTTCCCAATGAACCCTTGGGTCAGATAGGGGCGAGAGCTGAGGGACTGGGTGTGTTCTGCTAGATCTGACATTCACTCAGTTCCCAGGAGTTACAGCACCTGGACCATGCCATTTAGCCATAACTGAAGGCAGAGGTACCAGACCCTTGGGCAGAGGCTTATGTGGCAGTTACTGGATGATGGCTGGGACACCAGTGGATCAGTTAGCAGAGCCCCTTAGGGAATACTACTCTGCTTCCATCTCCCCAGCCCTGGCACTGCCCGTGGCCCCCAGCAAGGAATGGCTGCACATGGACACTGTTGAACTGGACAAGCTCCATTGGACCCAGGACCTACCACCACTCCAGCAGCAGCAGACACAGGAGGTGAGGAAGACCAGCTAGCCTTCAAGGAATGGAGCCAGGGGAGAGTGGGCTGTGGCTCTTGCCCTGAGAACTCAGGTTCTTTTCTTCCCCTGAGCTTGAGAAGTATCTCTTCTTTGTGCTCCCCTCCTGGCATCATAGGCCAGAGGAGACCATTACTAATCAGGAGTAGATCAGAACCTAAATCCTAAGAGGCCTGGGGTTAAAGGTGAAGAGTGGGTATGAGCCCCCAGCTCATGATCCTCTTTCTCTTCCTATTAGAGGATGCAGGCCCGATTCAGTCTTCAGGGAGAGCTACTGGCTCCCGATGTGGACCTGCCCACCCATCTGGGACTGCACCACCATGGAGAGGAGGCAGAGGTGAGGCATGGGCCCAGGGAGGACTGGGTAGCTTTTAATAACTATGTAGAAAAGGACCTCTGGTCACATTCCTTGGACCACCTATGTGCCCTATTCTAGTTTATGGTTTTGCAGTCCATTCAGGTTCCTAGCTCAGTCTTCCTTCTTGTTCCCTCACTTTCCATTTTGCTCCTAGAACTTGCCAGTTCTCTCACTTCTTCTTGATGTTTTCTAGATGAGAGCTTTGTTCCCTCTTGTTTGCTCAATCACCATGTCTTCCACCCTCTCTGCCATGCCATTCCATCTCATCTCTCATGAGGCTACCACACTGATTCCCTCTGGCCCAGCTCGGGCCATGCCTTGCCTTGCCTCAGAAAGCTGGCTCCCCTCAGCTCAAAGAATAAAACCTTGACCCCTCAGTCCTGCAAGACAGTCCTTCCAGTTTGTCCCTGGCTCCCTTATTCCTGGTGTACGTTCTGCTGCCCTCTCCCCATGTACGTTCTATGCTTAAGGACCTCTTGGGCCCAGCCCCTAAACCCTGCTCCAGGGAATGCCTGTGGTGCTCTAGAATGGGTCATCGAAAAAGTTCTGCCCGCCCATTAAGACCACATCATTCCCACCCCCCCACCCCCCGTCCTGTTCTCTGGTCCCAAATTAAACACTGATTACTATCTTCTTCCTAGTCTGCCTTATGTCTTAGTTACTCGTATATAAATCCTATCTTTACCAATTTGGGGATCCATGGAGAGCAGCAGCAAGAGATACCATTTATTTTTGTCCCCTCTTGACTCCTAACTCAGTGCCTGGCATGTAAGGGGTGCTGTGTGTTTGTTGGAGGGTGCTGCCCTGTATCTCGGCTCTTTCTGACTTCTTGTCCCTGCCCCAGAGAGCAGGGTACTCCCTACAGGAGCTGTTCCACCTGACTCGCAGCCAGGTGTCCCAGCAGAGAGCACTAGCACTGCATGTGTTGGCCCAGGTCATCAGCAGGGTGAGTGAACTGCAGGCTTGGTCCTGCCACCCCCACACCTCACCTTGCAGCGTTAGACTTGCCCACCTCCTGCCCTGTTCACTCTGGCTCATGAGGCTGTACACCAACTATCTGTGAGCCACACTGGGAACGGGACAAAATCAAGGTCATGGGTAGGCAAATGAAGGGTTTTGGACAAAGACTACATAACTTGCTCCTAAAAGGTTTTATCCTCCTGCCTCCCAGGCCCAGGCTGGTGAGTTTGGCGACCGGCTTGTGGGCAGTGTCTTGCACCTCCTTTTGGATGCTGGTTTCCTTTTCCTGCTGCGTTTCTCCCTGGATGACAGAGTGGATGGGGTCATCGCAGCTGCTGTTCGAGCCCTTCGGGCTCTGTTGGTGGCTCCTGGAGATGAGGTACAACAGGGATAAGAATGGGACTTTGAAGTTGCAGGATCTCTACACCTTCTGCCCCACAGGGGGTGCCCTCATTGTGAAAGCTCTGCTAGGCAGGCAGAGCAAAGACTGGGATGGGAGTGCCACCTCTTCTCCTATAAGTCCTAAAGCCCAGAGTCCTGCCATTTTCTTTGCGGGTGATTCCACTTACTATTCTTGGACCCATTTCCAGGCTTTGCCTCTTTTCCTACCCCTTTTCCCTTTGGCAGGAGCTCCTGGACAATACCTTCTCTTGGTACCATGGAGCCGTGGTGTTCCCTTTGATGCCCAGCCAGGAGGACAAGGAGAATGAGGATGAAGATGAAGAACCTTCAAGAGAAAAGGCAAAAAAGAAGAGCCCTGAGGAAGGAAACCGGCCTCCATCTGACCTGGCCCGACATGATGTCATCAAGGTAAAGATATTGGGACAGCTGCATCTGTCCCGTGACCTCAAGGGCATGCACTTATTAGGCAAGAGGGGTCATCAGGGCCTGGGCCGAGCTGTATTTGGCAGTGCATTTCTCTCTAACCTCCAGGGGCTTCTGGCTACCAACCTGCTGCCACGACTGCGCTATGTGCTAGAGGTGACCTGCCCAGGACCATCTGTGGTCCTTGACATGCTGGCCGTGCTCATCCGCCTGGCCCGACATTCCCTTGAGTCAGCGACAAGGGTGAGAAAGAGGAGACAGGGATGGGCAAAGATCCTGGCTGGGCCTGATCTTGACCCTTAGCCTCGCTACCTCCTTTCCCTTCTGTCCCCCACAGGTCCTGGAGTGCCCTCGGCTGATAGAGACAGTAGTTCGAGAGTTCCTGCCCACCAGCTGGTCCCCCATTAAGCTGGGGCCTACCTCCAGTCTACACAAAGTACCCTGTGCTGCTGCTATGAAACTACTTCGTGTTCTGGCCTCAGCTGGAAGAAATATTGCTGCCCGACTGGTGAGCAGGACACAGGGCAGGGGTGGGGCTGGGGGTCCTCAGGAAAGTGCTGGGTCAGGGACTAAGTATGGTCCCTGGACTCTGGGTGGCTTGCTCATGCCACCTTTCTCTTTGTCTCTGATTCAGTTGCTTAGAAATAAATAAAAACCACCAGTCAGGAACCTAGTCACCTGGAGCCTCTTACATCTTAGAGGTCTACTCTGCTCTCATTATGTGAAGGCTGGGCTCCCAGACCAGAAGGGCTCACATACAGATGAGTACACATCACACATAGCCAAGCAGCCTTTGGAAAGGTGCCCAGCAAGTGCTTGCTAAAAAGAAGAATAGAGGATGGAAGAGAGAGACAGATGAGGTAGTTTCATCCTGGCCCGGACCTATGACCCGGAGGCACCAGAGGGGCCTGGAACAGGGCTAAGTTGAGCCAGTCTCCATGGTGAAAGAATCTGATGCCAGTTGGAATCCCCAGCTCTGACCCTGATCCCCAGACTCTATCCACCTTCAGTTGAATAGCTTTGATCTCCGGAGCTGCCTGCGCCGCTTTGTAGCTGAGGCTCCCCAGGACCTGCCCTTGCCCCCAGAGGAAGCGGAGATGCTGAACACTGAGGCCTTCCGTCTGTGGGCTGTAGCAGCCTCCTATGGCCAGGGCAGTGACCTGTACAGGTGAGGACAAACAAGGGGGAGGCTTCTTGGGAGACCCCTCCAGTCCTGCACTCTTCCCTAAACTGATGGCTCAGGCTTGCTCAATGTTTCAAGCTTGGAGGGAGGCTGGAAATGAAGGAGAAGGGATTCTGGGAATAAGGACCAGCCAGGGGGGAGTGGAACAAATTCTTTGCCATTGTGCACAGAATATTGTTTATATTCTGTGCATAAGAACATTGGTATAAATCAGATTTAAATTCCCTTTTTGGGGAAAGCCGTGAAGGGCTACCTCCTTCCTTTCAGTCTCCAACCTTCCTTCCTTCTTGAAGCCCACCAGGAGTACCCAGCCCTGGGACCTTTCCCTTCTGATCCTTCTTAGCTAGACTACAGAGCCCTGGGGCAGGCCTTGCCTTGCATCTTCCATCTCCATCTATCTTCTACACTGAAAGGCAGCCATTGTTCTCCCCAGGGAACTATACCCAGTGCTGATTCGGGCCCTGCAGGTCATGCCAAAGGAACTCAGCACCCACCCTGCTCAGCCTCTGTCCATGCAACGGAGAGCCTCATTGCTCACAGTCCTCACCCAGCTGACCTTGGCAGCCAGCAGCACTACCCCCAAATCCAGCGGGTAGGTTATAACCCTGTGATGCCAGCAGGGAACTTCTACCAGAAGCCCTGGGAGAGGCAGGAGAGCTCCCTAGGGAGGGGGTGGCTAGAGCTTAGAGGGGAATTGAGGCAGCCAAATCCTCACTGTGGCCCTTTTGGCATTCCTGCAGTGAGTCTGCTGAGGCCAGAGCGTTGGCCCCTTCCTTGATCACGTGGTCACAGGTATCTGGGCTCCAGGCTCTTGTGGAGCCGTGTCTGAGACAGACTCTAGAGTTGCTGCCCAGACCTGAGATGTGGAGTGCGCTGGGCCCGGTGCCCACTGCCTGCTTGCTCTTCCTAGACGCCTACTACCAGGCCTGGAGCCGGCAGGTGAGTGTTGCCTCCTGCCCTCCGCTGTGCCCTGGCACCTTGCTGTAATCTTAGTACTCACCCTTCTCTCTCTTTCTCTCTCTCTCTCTCTCTCTCTCTCTCTCTCTCTCTCTCTCTCCCCCCTCTCTCTTCACCCCTCCTCTCCTACCTCCTTATTCCCACTTTTTCCTATTCTCCTCCTCTTCCTTCCTACCTTTCATCCTCTTTCCACCTCCATACCCTGTGGAGCTTCCCAAAGAGTTAGAGAACCCCACCCAGCAGCTCAGCCTCCATGAAGCCTTTATGCCCCCTCAGGACCCCTAAACAACAAGTGCCAGAGCAACCTCAGGGTCTTCTCTCCCTCTACAAGGGTCAGAAGGCAGAACCTGCAAATACTGACTCTTGGGCTCTTGGAATTATAGACTTGGCGGGGTACACAGGACTTAAGTGAATGTGAGTCCTAGGCGGTCAGCTCAGTGAGCCCCTTGGTCTTTCAGCCAGACTTGTGCCCGGAGGATTGGCTTCAGGACATGGAGCGCCTGTCGGAGGAGCTGCTGCTGCCTCTGCTGAGCCAGCCCGCTCTGGGCAGCTTATGGGATTCCCTAGGGTAGGTGCTGTGTGTACGGTTGTGGCAGAAACCATTTCTCGCCTGTGGAGTTATGGCATCCAGCTTCCTAGTCCATTCCAGGTGGAAGCCCTCGGCCTGAGGGAAATCTGACTCCCTAGTCGGCATGAGCTGGGGGCTCTGAGGAAGGCGGGCACTGTCTGTCCAGCCAAGCCTCTGCTTCTACCAGCCTGGCACACATCAGGGTAGAGCCCCCTCAACTTCTCCATTCTGCCTCCAGGTGCTGCTCTCTTCTCTGCAACCCGAAGCCTTGCCCTCCAGGCCCTGAAGCTCTGCCCAGCCTTGTGTCCCTGGGCTGCCCAGGAGGCTGTCCCCCTCTCAGTCTGGCTGGCTCAGCCTCACCCTTTCCGGTCCTCACTTCCCTCCTCTGTCTTTTCAACACCATGGCCCGGATCCACAGTGGGCTTTGTGGCCAGGTGAGCCCTACGCCCCTGGTTAGGTTCCAGGCAGGGGGCCAAGATGGCCAGAGACAGAAAGAAAAGGGGAAGGGTGCCCCCATGGTCAAAGGAGGCCTCTTGGGCCAGCACCCATTCTTCTGAGTTTGCCTGGGGCGGGAGCAGCACCTGGGTACACCAGAAAGGATCAAAGTCACTTCTACATCTGAACAGCTTGGTTTTCCTCAGCTGGCCGCTGTACTGGCTGCCCCGGGACTGCAGAACTACTTCCTCCGGTGTGTGGCTCCTCTGCCTGCCCCGCTCCTCACACCCTTCTCTGTGTGGGTCCTACGCCATGAGTACCACCTGCAGTATCTGGCACTTGTGCTGGCTCAGAGAGCGGTGGGTACCCCCAGCTTCCCATACCTCAGTCCACTCCCTGCTCCCCACATTATCCTCATCCTGCCTCACTGGAACCTGTGCTGCTTCTGGCAGTTGGCGCCATCCCTGCTTTCCTACAGGCTGCCCTTCAACACATATCCTCTTCCCTTATGTCCTCGTCCTCACTTCTATTTGCTTTGTCCCCTCTCAACTTATGGGGCCCCCACCTTCTGTCCACAGGCAACACTCCAGCCAACACCAGCCCCCAGTGCTGCCCTCCATCATGGTGTGGCGTTGGCCTTGCTGAGCCGGCTGCTGCCTGGAAGCGAGCACCTCACCCATGAGCTTCTGCTGAAATGTGTATTCCGGCTGGAGTTCATCCCGTACGTCTGGGTTTGGTGGCATCACCTTAGCCCTTTGAGAGGGTGCTGTGGTTGTTGACAGAGTAGCCCTAAATCTGGGGCCAGGAGACCTGGGCTTAATTCTCTTTCTTCCATGAATTACACTTAACCTGCCTGAGCTTCCTTTTCCTCATTAGTAAAATGAAGTCGAGGGTAACCACACTAGAGAATTATTATGAGACTATTGTGACTGTATAGTATAAAATAGCCAACAGTTACTGAGTGCTTACTCTGTGTCTGGTATTTCCTTAAGTATTTGACTGTATTTTAAGTATTTTACCTGTATCATGAGATAAATATTACTATTTTTAAATTTTTATTTTTCAACAACAGTTGACATACAATATTATGTTAGTTTCAGGTGTACAACATAGTGATTAGATATTATATACCTTACAAAGTGATTGCCCCAATAAGTAGATTAGCATTAGTGTTATAGCCGTTTTATTGTGAGGAAACTGAGGTATAGAGGAGTTCTGTAAACTTGCATATAGGCAGCTGGCTCTGGTGTCTACCCTCTTTAACTGCCGCACACACTACGCACACACTACCTAGAAGGTTATTAGGGGAGCTGGGAAGATCTGGGAACCTCTGGGAAGCCCTGGCATGGCCTTCTGGGTGCTGTGGGTTCAGCCCTTATTTTTGACTTTTGGGTTCTGTTACAGGGAAAGAGCATCAGGGGGTCCAGAAGCAGCCGACTTCTCTGACCGGCTATCCTTAGGGAGCAGCAGGGACCCCGGGTGTGGGCGAGGGGCTCTGCTGGCTCAAGCCTGCCAGGACCTCCCCAGCATTCGCAGCTGCTACCTGACCCACTGCGCACTGGCCCAACCCAGCCTGAAAGCTTCTCAGGCCTTGTACCGAGGGGAGCTACAGCGCATCCCAGCTCTGCTGCTCCCCTTGCCTAAGGAGCCTCTGCTGCCTGCTGACTGGCCTTTTCTGCCATTGGTTCACCTCTACGACCAGGCCTCAGACACCCGCTCAGGGCTCCCTCCTGGTGACGCTGTGGGCACAGCCATGCGGGCCCTGCAGTGGGTGCTAGTCCTGGAGAGCTGGCGCCCCCAGGCCCTCTGGGCTGTACCCCCTGCTGCCCGCCTGGCGAGGCTTATGTGTGTGTTCCTGGTGGATAGTGAACTATTCCGAGAGACCCCCATACAACGTCTGGTGGCAGCCCTCCTGGCCCAGCTCTGCCAGCCTGAAGTCCTGCCAAAACTCAACCTGAATTGCCCGCTTCCTGGCCTGACGTCTTTCCCTGACCTCTATGCCAACTTCCTGGACCATTTTGAGGCTGTTTCTTTCGGGGACCACCTCTTTGGGGCACTGGTACTTCTTCCCCTGCAGCGTCGGTTCAGTGTCACCTTGCGCCTCGCCCTCTTTGGGGAACATGTGGGAGCCTTGCGAGCTCTGGGCCTACCTCTGACCCAGGTACTTTCCCAACCCAGCAGAGCCTACCAAGGGCATCCTGCACTAGGCCTGGGGACAGTCGTGAGCAGTGGGGAGCTTTGGTGGGCCTCCAGTTCTTTTTATCGTACCTCTCAGAGGCTTCAAGATTAAAAGAATTCATGAAAAGGTTATCTGGCATATAGTAGATGTTCAAGGCACAGCGTCTTGTTCATGAGGTGCCGTGATCTATGTAAGGGATGCACTGAGTCCCAAGATAATTCTAAATTATTTAGATTTTAGATGTTAAGTCAGGAGTTAGAGAAGGGAAAGTTGGCTTCCCATAAGGGGAAGGCTTTATGGAAGAAATGGGAGTTGACCCAGGAATATACCTAATGGAACAGCATAAGCAAAAGCTCAGAGGCAGAGAGAAGTATGACAGGGCTTGGGAAGAGGGAGGAGTCTAGAACAGATTTCAGTTTGGGAACTTATTGGAAACAAGGCTAAGAAAGTCTTAGAGGGCCTCAAATATCAGGCTCAGGAGTTGAATTTATAAGCTATAAAGAGCTATCTTTTCTTAGATTTGGTTTTAATTTTTTTATTATATCTGATAAATTTAAAATAGAAATATTTTAATATATGTATGTATATAAATTATAAGTGGATATTTTATATACAAGTAGACATTTTATATAAAACACAAAATTTCTTTTGAGATTAAAAAGAACATTATTACAGTCATCTATAATCCTACTGTCCAGTGGTAACCATTTTGTCCTCAGTATATTTTATCTCCCCTGTCGCAGTTGCCTGTGTCCCTGGAATGCTACACGGAGCCTCCTGAAGACAACCTGGCCCTCCTTCAGCTCTACTTCCGGGCTCTGGTTACTAGGGCACTCCGTCCACACTGGTGTCCGGTGCTCTATGCTGTGACTGTGGCTCATATCAACAGCTTCATCTTCTCCCAAGACCCAAAGAGCTCAGTAAGTTACATCCCCAACTCCAGAGGAAGGAAGGGAGCCTACAGCTGGAGGGAAGGTGAGGGCCAGTGATGGGTACAGCCCTTGACCCAGTGCCACCTCTCCTTGTTCCGTCTCTAGGATGAAGTAAAGGCTGCCCGCAGGAGCATGCTGCAGAAAACTTGTCTGCTGCCAGATGCGGTAGGGTTGGGCACAATCTGTAAGGTGGGAGAATAGTGGTTTTTGGGGGATAGAGATCTCAACAGGCTCTCACTACCCACTTCATAAAGTCTCTTCCCTCTTTGCAGGGTCTCCAGCAGCACCTCCTCCACTATAAGCTTCCTAATTCTACCCTTCCGGAGGGCTTTGAGCTGTACCCTCAGTTGCCCCCTCTGCGTCAGCAGTACCTACAGAAACTGACCTCAGTGACGCCCCCAGATGGGGTATGAGAGATCTAACATAGCTGCTATGGATGGAGAGATGGATGCATTCTCCTGGAGTTCACCAGCAGATGCCTGGCTGGAGAAAAGGGCTTTGTGTCCTAAGGGAGGGCAGCAGACAAAGGAGCAGAAGGCTTCCCTTCCTTGGAAGGGTGCTGTTAAGAGTATTTTAAAGCAGAGTCAGCCCTATCTGATACTTGGAGCTCAGGATCTGGGACTTCTGAGGGTCAGCGCTGGGAGTGAAGGATGACTTAGCTCTTTACCCCCTCTTGGGGACAAGATAAACTAAGTGCACTTCTCCCTCTCCCCCTACTGACCCAGGCTAAGGTACATGAATGCTATAGCTGTGTACTGAAATAAATTTTTTCTCTTGGGAATATGATTTAGACTGATTTGAAATGTGTTCAAAATTGAGTCAAGGGTTATCCCAAGGGAGATGCATGAAAGACATGGGAGAAATCATGAGTGGAAGGTGAAAATAGAGTTCATGAGTGGAGACAATAAAAATGTGGATCCCAGTTCTGGAGTGGAGCCAGGCCACGGCAGTATTCTTGGAGTTGTAGGCACTTCGAGAAAGACTCTCCATAGTCACCTTAAACAATAGTTATCGTTTTCTTTTCTTTTCTTTTCTTTTCTTTTCTTTTCTTTTCTTTTCTTTTTATGGTCCCCTATTTCCATCAACTGCTATCCTGAGACATGAAGAGGCCAAAAATCAGACTTGCAGTAGCTTTTAGTCTTTCCTGTTTGGGCTGCTACAACAATACCATAGACTGGGTGGCTTATTATAAACATTATTTCTCACAGCTCTGGAGGCTTTAAAGTCCAGAGCCAAGGTGGCAGATTTGATCTCTGGTGAGGGCCTATTTCCTGGTCAATAGAGAGCTCTCACATGGCAGAAGGGACAAAGGAGCTTCCTGGCACCTCTATAAGGACACTAGTCCCATTCCAACCACAAGGGTGGAATCCTCATGATGAGTCACTTCCCAAAGGCCCCAATCAAATATCCTCACACTGGGGATTAGGTTTCAGCATATGAATCTGAAATGAGGGATACAACCATTCAGTCTTCAGCAGTGTCCTGCAGCCCAGGTACGTGCCCTGACCTGGAATCAAACCTGCAACCTTCCAGTTCACAAACCAGCACTCAGTCCACTGAACCACACTAGCCAGAAGCTGAACACAGTATTATACTATATTTTATTAAGCAACTACTGTATCTGCTAATAGCAATAGTTCTCAAACTTATGGGACAAAAATCACCTGGAGAATGTGTTAAAACAGATTGTTGGCCCTACACCAATGTTTCTGATTCAGTGGGTCTAGAGCACACGGATGGCAAACACAAGGCTGGCCCTCCACCTTGTTTTATCTAGCTCCGCACCTTCCCTTGTTTTATCTAGCTCCGCACCTTCGGCAAGGTACCTTGTTTCTACCAGGCTTGCTTAACTGTAAGTAGTTACATTTATACAGTCCTAACATTACATTCAGCCCTTTGGAGGCAACTGAGAGGCTGATGTGGCCCCTGGTGAAAATGAGTTTGACACCCCTGGTCTAGGGTGAAACCCAAGTATTTGCATTTCTAACAAGTTCCCAGTTGAGGCTGCTGCTGCTACCCCTGCTGCTGTCCCCGCTCAATCACACTTTGAGAACCATTGGCTTATAGAGACCTTGCAAAGTAAAATCTGTGACTTCATAGTGGAATATCTACGGAGTTAACAAGGCATGGGTACCAGAGTTTTTACAAAATCACTGTTGTATCTACATCTAGCATTATACACAGGGACTTTACCAAGCACCTAACTACTATAATTTTTTAAAGCTTTTTATTCACTGAATTTTAGAGGGAGAGAGATTGATTTGTTGGTCTATTTATTTATACATTAATTGGCTGATTCTTGCATGTGCCCTGACCGGGGATCAAACATGAAACCCTGGTGTAGCAGGATGATGCTTTAACCCACTGAACTACGTGGCCAGGGCCTATAGCTTTTTTTTCTTATCCTCACCCAAGGACATGCTTAATGATCTTAGAGGGAAAGGGAGAGAGAGCAAGAGGGAGAGAAACAATGATCAGTTGTTACCTCCTGTAAGCAGCCTGGCCCTGGGACCAAACCCGAAACCTAGGCATGTGCCCTGACCAGGGATGGAACCCAGGACTTTCAGTTTACAGAACAACACCAATTGAGCCAAGTCAGCTGGGCTATAATAGCTTCTTTTTCCAATGTTTTATATTAAACACAGCCTTATCCTTTACAATTAGTACTTCATGCAAAAGAGTGAGGAAGACACAAAATATCTGAAGGATTTCACCCTTACAGTTGTTAGGATGCCTTGTGATTTACAGTGATTTCTCTTCCTATGATTTTTAAAAAAGATTTTATTTATTATTGTTAGAGAGAGGGAAGGGAGAGAGGTAGAGAAACTCAGTGTATGGTTGCCTTTCACCTACCTCCAACTATGGACCTGGCTGGAGACCCGGCTTGCAACCTGGCTATGTACCCTGGCTGGGAATTGAACCAGCGACCTTTGGGTTCACAGACTGGTGCCTTATCCACTGTGCTACCAGCCAGGGCTGATTCATTTTTAACTTAGGTTTTTTTTTTTTTTCCTTAAATATTTTATTTATCATCTTTAGAGAGAGAGGGAGGGAGAGAGGCAGAGAGGGAGAGAAACATCAACATATGATTGCCTTTCACCTGCCTCCAGCTACAAAGCTGGCTGGAAACCTGGCTTGCAACCTGTTTATGTGCCCTGGCTGGGAATCGAACCAGCGACCTTTGGGTTCATAGGCTGGCGCCTTATTCTTCCTATGATTTTTTTTTTTTTAATTCCTATGTATTTTATAGGTGATGGGGAAACTGTTGTAACTGTGCACCATCACCCATTGACCAGAGATACTAGTACAGTACTAGCACTCTTATCTAACATCAGGATTCAGGCTTTCACACCATCGCACTTAAGTTGTGCCCAAAGTTAATGGAATTGTATAAGGTGAAAGACACAAGTAAGAGAAAGTGATGTTGCCTTCCTTGTGGTATTTTAAAGAGCACTTTCATGTATTATCACAGTGGCCACCACCAAAGAAGCGTACTCACACAATGAAGTATACACACACCATACTGCTCCTGAGGATAGAAACCTTACGTGGGGTGTCTGGGGTGTGGCTCTCCACTTTTCATTATCCTGCTTTAAAAGGCTGGAGATACTTCCTCCCCTTCCTGGCACCCACCCCATTCCCTGGGGCAGCCCACATCAGACCCAATGGCAGGAGACTGAGAGTCCTTGTGTGTGGGGCTTGGCAAAGTTCTTCCAGGAACCTTGCTCAGGGATCTCTCTGCCTACAAGACCCGCCCTTGCCGCTTTCTAAATCGTAGTATCTGAGGTGGGAGTGGCCAGGCCGGTTTTGAGCACCTGGCAGTGAGCAGCTGGACACTTCACTGAGGTTCAGGCCCTAGTAGTTGGGTCTAAACCGGCATACCGAGAACGTGGGGAGGGGGGGAGGCACAGAACAGGTGACGATGGGCCCCTATGGCACACTGCTTCTGCGGCTGGGAGCTGTGGTAAGTGCTTTCTGGCAGTCAGGGAACTGTCCAGCTAGATCCAGATCGCACAGCTAGAGAAGGAGGGACAGGGCCTGGGGTCTCACCATAGCCTGGGAGCGGGAACTCCGAGCTGAGTGAAGGAAAGGATGGGGAGGCTGCAGGACCAAATTCACTGCGACTCTTAGGTCATTCACTGGGAGGGACTGTCCAGGAGGGAAACTTGCAGAAATATCAGGCAGCACCCCGCTGGGCTGTGGCAACCAAATCCGGATTGGTAGCCAGTGTGCACTGCCTGGGTGGGGCTAGAGGCGTGTCTGCCGGAGGCAAGGCCGGCCTTTGAGAGGTTATCTCTTCATCTCCCATCCCCCTCTTAACTTCCTGCCCCCTCTCCCAAGCCCTTAGCTGCCACCCCTGTCACCTTTCAGGAACCATTCTCTGCTCCAGCTCCGACTCCCAGGCTCCTTTTTTGCCACCAGTGTCCCTGCCAGATCCCAGCCCCGAGGATCAGAAAGTCACTGCCCCGCCTATCCTAGCAGCTTGGAGCCAGCCTCTCTGCTAACTTCCTCAGGTGAGCTCCAGCCTCCTTCCTCCCTTCCCCACCCTCCCGGCGGCTGGTGCCCTATTACTGTTTCCTCTCTCCCTGCTTCCAGGCACTGAGGGGCCTTGACAGTTCTCCACCCGCGGGGCCAGCCCCCAGTGCGAGCCCACCCAAGCATAGTGAGGTGGGGCTAGCAGGGCAGCAACATGGTAGCGACAGCGGGGCCACAGGCCAGTACCAAGAAGCAGGGAGCAGAAAGAGATGGGTGGCGACCTGTAAGTTAGAGGTTCTGTCGTCAGAGGAAGGAAGGCCACATGCGCACCACATTTAGACCTAGGGTATTCTGCAGCTGACAGGTTGCCCCAGGGACCTTGACCGTCCCTTCTTCCAGCGGAACCCAGGGGAAAGGTGGCAATAGCCGCCATTGAGTTGGCCCATACCCAAAATTCCCGTTCCTACCAAGCAGGGGACCCATAATCAGTGGCGGAGTCAAGGGGTGGGTGGCTTGAGCCCCCTCCTACCCCATCTCCATTAAGCCTCCTAAGTAAGTGTAAAATCTAATTTTATGGTGCGTAAACATAGTTTCCCATCTCTTCCAAAAAGACTATGGCTTCTAAGTCCCTCGGATAAATTATGGAGCCACCTCTGTCGCCAACCTCTGTCGCCAACCTCTGCCCCAGGCCGCAGCCCCAGGACCCAAGATGGAGGGCTGGGGACTCAGCACCCGCTGCTCCCAGGATCTCAGTTTATGGAGTCTCGGGCTGCAAAGGCACCAAAAACTGCTTGTCACAGGCACGTGGAGTCTTTTCCCTTGTGAGAGCTGCTTTACATCCTCTTGAGGCAGCAGGGAGAGGACGCCTGTCCTGGTCTAAGCAGAACCAGTGGGAAGGGGCAGCTCAGGTGCCCAGGGCGAGGGCTGGGTGGAGGGACAGAGGCTCCTCTGTGTGCAGACACAGGCACTGCCAGGGAGGTGCCCGCAGCCCTACGGACTGGCGCCTGATACCCCAAGGCAGCCCGGAGAGCCAGCCCATCTGCCTCGAAAAGCCTGAGGCCTCCGAAGGCTCTCGGCAACAGATGGGACAAGAAGGGTCCGGGGGCGCCACCCACATCTCTTGGGTGCAGGTTACCTTCCCCGCGGGGAGCTCCCGTCCCCAACTCAGCGTTCGGGTTCCATATGTCTCCCCGCGAGTGCACACACATGAGCTCTACGTTCGGGCCGTGGGGTCCCAGAGCCCCTGGGGCTGGCTGGGAGCCCCTTTCCTTACTGCAGCTGCAGGGGCGGGAGCCCTCGCCCCGTGCCGGTGTCCTCCTGGGGCGGTGGAGGACCTGCCCAACGCGCCCCTGGCCCCACAGCTGCGCTCAGGACAGCTGGCGCGGCTGCTGGTGGCCACCAGGGGAGGCGGTGGGGGCCTGCCCGAGGCGGCAGGACCTTGGCCGGGCTCCAGCCACCACCCAGAAACTGGAGAGCTGCTCTCCCGGCCCGGAGCAGGGGAGGCGGGGCGAACGGTGAGGGCGTAGGGCCGAGGGGAGAGGCGGGCGTGCTACCCATTCCTGCTGCCAGTCATCCTTCTGTTGCTCCGTAGGTGGAGGGAAAGGCTGGTGCCGCCGCGGGCCCCTTCTCCGCAGGCGGAACGCTCGGTGAGAGGGGGCGCTGAGGGCGGCCAGGGCTACGCTGAGGCCTGGGGCAGGCGCGGCTGGGCTGCAGCCGGTGGCTTCCGGAGTGGCCGAGGGACCTGCGCTGCTGCGGGAGGCGATGCAGGCTACAGGGGTCGGTGCGCCCTCGGCGAGGGCAGCTGGGCAGACCCCAGGGTGAAGTGAGGTTAGAGCCTTAGAACAGGTCTCGCGTTATCAGAAGAATGGATGGGAAAAGTGTTGAGTAATAGCTAAGGGCCAGAGCAGATAGAAAAAAGAGGTAGAAAAGAGAAGAAAAGAGAAGCAGGTAGAGTAATAGCTCTTAGAAAAAGAGGTAGAAAAGAGAAGAAAGAAAGAAAGAAAGAAAGAAAGAAAGAAAGAAAGAAAGAAAGAAAGAAAGAAAGAAA